>JAOBYF010000004.1:4548-14808 GCA_025403605.1 Parazoanthus darwini
TATGGCGATTTGAAGTAAGGTGATTTTAAGAGAAAACGAGGCCTATTTTGTCCCATTTCAATAGAGTACCTTTTTGATAATCCAGCCAGATATATGCCGCCATTAAGCGACACCGCACCAAGTTGTAAAACGACTCTTTTACATGTTACCAACGAATTTCCTGAGTTTTTTTTCACACTTTTACAGTATATCCTAAAGGCACCGCAACGAAAGGAGTTGCCGTCATTTTAAATGTAAATAATTTTCATAATAAACATTTGTTATATGTTCACCTTCTTCTTGCCCTGATTTCATTACATGAACTGGCCGGGTTACCGTGATCACCAAGGGGGGCAGTTACACTCGATGTTTTTGCAAAAACATAACCGAACGCTTTCAGATGTTTGTCGCCATTGTCACCACCGCATTTCGCCTCGTTTCCAACACTGTTGCTCGCATCTTGGTGGCAGTAGTTTCCCCCGCCGCCGATACCGATCCTGGAGTCGGGACTATTACAATCGTTCTCTTGGTTGGCAATGATCCCAATCCTGATGCGAGCTTTGGCGTTATGGTTAACATTGGCGTTGAAGCCTTCCTTGTTACAGTGGGGCTGAAGAGATGAGCCTGCGATGAGTTTCTTCCAGTTGAAACGGCCAGCGGTAGTTGCACGGTATCTGTTGTCTGCAATCACGGAGAAGAGCGAGTTTGCTTTGTAGTGGAGTGGCATCCAGTTGGTTCTTCCACCATAACTCATGCCGATACAGAGTCTATTGAAGTGGAAGTCGTTGTACGTGGTGAGTTTCGTTTCTTGATTGTCAATACCTCCCGCAGCTCCACCAGGATTGTAGGCTTTGTTGTTTCTCCAGAGAACGGAATCGTACCCAAAGGTTCCCTAAATATAAAAGAAAATTTACAACTCTCGTATTGCTACAAGCAAGTAAAAATAAAGAACTTTGGGCTAATATCAGAGACATCTTCACGTTACCATAATTTCAAATCCAGTGAAGAATTTCTTTTTCAGAACGCCGGTTTTATGTTGTAGACTCTCACTAAAAGAGGTTGGAGGCGGACAAAACTTACACATTTCAATTTTAATTTTGATTTGAACAATCGGGCCCTGAACATTTAGAAAAGTCAATCTAAGTCCTGCCCGAGCCAAGTAACTTATATCAATCATAAAGCCTGCGCTTATCTCTAGTTTACCGCAGTGCTAAGCGGATGAGAGTCGGTGACTTCCCCTGGACAGGACACCAATACATCCCAGGTTAGCCCTCAGCAGAAGCTGATACTCATTTATAGAGCTGGGTTGACTGGAACGAGTCCGACAAAGTGTCTTTTTCAAGGAGACAACACAATGGTCGAGTGTTGATGTGCGCATGCTCATAACTTTTGGGTTACAAGCCAAAGATATACATGCTAACCACTCGACAAATGCGCCGCCCACAAAAGATGACTGTCATTTTGTCCATCTGAATTCCCGCACTGCTTATGAGAATAAAGGGACAAAATGAAGAGTTAAGATAAAAGGTGCAAGATTAATAAGTAGCTCAAGTGAATTAGGTAGGAAAATCATGCACCTTTTATACAATTATTCAACAGAAACTAGAAAGACGGTAACCTACATTTAAAAATAACATACTGTTTGGGCTAAAACTAACTGTCTTAGCTTTTTTCAGTATATCAGCCTCAAGCGTTCGCGAGAGTATTCTAGATATTTTTTGGAATTGTGTCTGTATAGATAAACTCAATGGCTGTTCCTAACATCTAGGGCAGTTCATACTATCAGTATGTACCCAAATGCGTTGCTATCGTCTGCATGTTTACCCAAATCAAATGTGAACTTGTACTGCGATCTTACGATATTTAGTAGCAGTTCTCCATTTCATTTTCAAAATTTATAGAAAAAGATGTTACTTTCTTTGTCTTGCCTGAGGTGTGTTCTTGTCTTATTAAAATAAGGGTATGTTAAAACTGTTTAATGTAAGACTTGAAATATATACAGCAAAAACTTTAATACATCTGTGCAGGAAAAGAATTTGATTTATGAGGACGGGCGATACTTGCATGTATCGCGATTCAGTTTAATAACGTTTTTCTCGAAGAGAGAGCCGCAATATAATGTGGAATTGCGGCTCAGAATAACCGCGCGTGATTGGCTAAAAAGTCTTTGATTGATGGGTTTGTAACTAGATTGGGTTTCAAAGCCTTTGCAAATTCAACAACTCGATCACAAAATGCACTGAAACTTTGTTATTCAGTTAATGCCTACCCTATGACCGTTGGCTTTGAGAATCATTGTCCATCCATGTTCGCCGCATATGTTGCCCATGTAACAATAAACACGTTGAACTTGAGAACCGGACTGAATGAAGTACATTCCGCTACCAGCATCTCTAGGGGAGTGAAGGTTCATCAGGGAATGCTTTATACTTGGTTCTTATAAAGAATAGTATTCGTCATTAGTACGGAAACCCTCAAATAACTACGTGTTAACGTTTACACTTCCTCGACAAGTCCAAACATGGCTGAAATAAAACCAAGTTACGCCATAGGACAACTTAATGCCAAGTCTGAGTAACTTTAAGAAGAAACATTTTAAGACGCATCTTTTTAAATTTGCGTTTTCCATCTTAGTTATATTAAGTTAGAATATTTTAACCAAATAGCGTTTTACTTTAGTCCCTTTTTTAAAAAAATTATAGGTTTTAGTAAGCATGAGTGAGTATAGGTGAATATTAGTTTTATAAATTATACTTTTAAATATAATTACAAAACACAGTTAAATATGTAGATGGTCTTACTCTTCTTGTTCAAATGAACATAATCCAATACGTATTAGCCATTTTGTATGAAAAATTAGCAACATGCAAATGTTAATAAATTAACATAGATTATTAATAATTATGGAACAGAAAAGAACAAGAGTCGGGTAGAGCGGAAGGGGAGGTGAGGGGAGGGGAGAAAAGTGTAGTGCATTTGACAGCATTTGTTACCTTCTCTTCGACTTGATGTCTGCGCACGACTCTGCAGGGTTGTCGCGGGTTCCAACTGCTCCATCAGGCGCCACCACGTTGGAGGCAAAGATGTATCCCATGCTTTTGATGTTTTTGTCACCATTGTCAGGAGCGCACTTGGCTGTGTTCCCCATCGTGTTGCTGTCGTCCTGATGGCAATAACTCCCTCCTCCTCCAAACCCAATCCTAGAGTCCGGAGTGTTGCAGTCGTTTTCCTGGTTGGAGATGACACCAATCCTTATCTTGGCTTTGTCTTTATGATTAGCGTTCACGTTGAAGCCCTCCTTGTTACAGTTACGCTGGAGCGAGGAGCCGGGGATAAGATTCTTCCAGGCGTTGCGGCCAATGCTCAAAGGACGATAGTGACCATCTCTGAGTATGGAGTACAGAGAATCAGCGGCGTAGCTAAGCCTTTGCCAGCGTGTTGTACGACCGGTTTTGATTCCCAGACAGAGCCGATCGAAGCTGAAAGAATGATATGTGTGGAGTTTGGTCTCGTGGTTGTCCAGCCCACCTTTGGCGTTGCCAGGAGAGATGACATCTTGATTGCTCCACAGCTTTGAATCGTAGTGGAACGTTCGCTAAAAGAAAATCAGTCGCAATTGTAAGTCTCGACACAGTATCTGGGTTAACTGACCGTACTTGTCTGTCTTGTTTATTGGCCTGTATGTCCGTCTGTGCCTATCTGGCTGTTTTTTCGTCTGTCTGTCTGTCTGTCTGTCTGTCTGTCTTTCTCTTTTGTCTGTTTGTATATCTGCCCCGACTTGTAAATATCTGTCTGTTTATCGGTCTGTTTTTCTGTTTGAACTTCTGTTTTCAATCTGTTTTGCGGTCGGTCTGTCTGTTCATCTGTCTGTTTGTCCAATTGTCTTTCTGTCTGTCTGTCTGTCTGTCTGTCTGCCTGTCTGTCTGTTTGTCTGTCTGACAAACTGTTTTGCGGTTAATCCCTCTGTCTGTCTGTCTTTTTTTGTCTGACTGTGTGTGTGTTTGTTGGTCTGTTTGTCTATCCGCTTGTCTGTCTATCTGTCTTTCAGTCTGTCTATCCAATGTCTGTCGGTCTGCCCGTTTATCTGTCTATAGAACTATTTCAAGTTTTCTGTACATAAAAGTCATAACTAATACACGTACTTTGTGGCCATCTATTTTCATGATCATTGTCCAACCTTTCTCGCCACAGATTGTTCCCATATAACAGTACGCGGCTTCAGCGATGGAAGCGCTCTTCAGATAGTACATTCCACTCGCGGCTTTCCTGTGAAGTGTTTTCATTGACTGGGTCAGTAGAGAGAAAGTTAGGCAACGAGGACAACAACGCCAACAGGAACGGCTGTTGGGTTTACCATCAACAACAACAACAATAACAACAACAATTGTTGACCTTCACTCAATCAGAGATATTGGTACAAAACGTAAGAAAAATGATCATTTGTTCAAGAGATTCATGGGATTGCCATACAGCTACATAAAACCGTATATTCACGGAAAAGAAAAGAACGATGTAAATCGACCTTTTAATTGGCTTTACATGGCCTGAAGTAAAACTGGAGGGGAGAAGTAGGAAGCGGGGCGGATGCCGTGCTGTTGAATTTTTTTGTTGCATTCTTGTTCATGATTGAGCAAATTCCCCACCTAGATTTTTGCCCCGTTTCTGCCCCTCTGGCTTAACATCTATAAGTGTTGGCATAATGCCCTAGCTCATTCTTAACAGTGTCTTTTACGACTTACGGGTTTGCTGCAAGAATCTCTCTGCAAGAATTAGCCGGATTTTCTTTGGTCCCGAGTTCCGAGCGAACGTCATTCCCGCCGCAAACCGACTCATACTTTTCACCGTTACAGATTTCCAGTCTCTTGTTGGCATACCGCAAAGCGCCCGCGTTTTTCTTTGTACATGGACAGGACTTGCTGCCTACGCGGTAGATATTGTAGAATTGTTCTTCGTTCGAACAGAAATCACTGCAAAATATAACAAAGACAAAAAATATGTAAAATCGTGTTCAATCACTTTGGTAGTTTTCTGTGCAATCAGGTCTGGTAGCAATTATAAACAAAATATTTGATTTTTTTTTACCAATGTTGCAAACACATAGTTTTGAAGTGCTGCATTTAAGAGTGAAATAAACATTCCATAAGGAGTTTTCCTCAAACACCGGGACATTTCATGATGGCTTCAATTCACTACAACTACCAGAATGTTTCACGAATTTTCTTTCTTATTCAAATTTATATTTTCCTCGTGATGATGGCAGAACAACTGGCGCCACTGTATCTTACAATAGTCTGCAAAGCAATCTGGTAGTTGTAGTAGGAGAAACCATCATGCGGATGTCATGACAAAAATCGTCGAGAATTTTGGAAAAAGGGCAAGAACTCCTCCCTCAAATTGTTAATTTTGCTCTATTTACTAATTAAGATTCTACTTTTTAACCAAGTTAAAAGAAAGAAGTCTTATGTGTATTAGGAAAGTTTTGTTCAAAACAAGGCCCAATTTGCTCATCAGACATCCTGGGTTTCATCTTGATTGCTCTTAAATAGTTGTATGTATTTGATTTATACTTCACCAGTAGTTGTTGTGTTGTAAAAAAAGAGAAAAATTGCAGTAGTTTTTAACTAACTTTATTTGGAAAACGAGAAACTCCTGATAACTTTTTAGAAAAATAAGCAACTTTCAGGCAACTTTTTAAGAATTTTAGGGCAACCTTTGACAAATTTTGGAGAAACTTGTGGCTGGGCCTATTTCCTACCCCAGCCAGCGGAAATATACAAGCAATTTATCCTCAAAGGAATACTCCATTTAAAAAAAAGTAGCACAAGTAAAAACATTAATGAATGTTCATTGTCTGAATAGTAGTAAAAGCTAAAACAATATATTTTTGTTTCTGGTGCATTTTCAGTCACATACTTTGTGTACCAAAGGTCTATATAAAAAGGTTCCCTATTAAAATTGCCAGTTACAATTACAAGAAAAGCAAGCCATAATTCGAGGTTGTTGAGTGCGAAAGAGGAACATATATAAAGCGAAACCGGATATTTCCAATCTTGCTTTTCGTGCTACTTTACAACTTGTGGAGTTTTTCGATGTTTAAAGTGTGTAGACACAAGCAGCTGATTGTAAAGCTTTCATGAAAATAAGAATTAAAATGAGTATTTAACTTTTGATATAAACACCACTTTTGCCATTTGTTATATTAGCCGAACAGAGCTCGTAATATATATTTGTCTTATTTTTCAATTATCAAATATAAGATATATCTTGAAGGTTAAAAAAAGTCTAAATTTCGAACAAAAACTTTAATTTTTTTTTCCAAAAGTAAAAGCTAAAATGTTTGTCCTTAATAAAATTTGTCATAGCCTTTTTATAATTACAGCGTTCAGTATTGGGTGTAAAATCTCACTGCTTTATAATGCAACATATTTAGAATTAAAATATAAAATATAGCAAATGATGTTTGATTTGTCAAATTAATCTTTTTTCTTCTATGTCGAACGTAATCTTGATTTCAACTTTCATTAGAGTATATAGTTGGATAAAACTAATATCTCAACCTATATGAGTTTTTTGAGCAAACATATATACAAACACAAACTGTTTGACAATCCGAAAATTTAGAAAAAATTGAGAACGTTCGCTCAAGAAAATAGAAGCAGGGTTTTAAAACAATGTAAATCGGTGACATAAACAAGACCTAATTAGTGCTGTTGCTATGAGTACTTACTAGGCTTCTGTTGCCCAGGCAACAAAAATAAGAGCCACGATCACTCTTAACATCTTGGAAGCTCTGGAGAAACAAGAAGATCGTCTATAAATGAAAAAAAATTACAACACAGTGTATCGTTGAAGGTTCGCATATGGCGTTTTTATCAGTATTAATGGATTAGAACTATATTTCTAAATATCTGCTGAAGTTTCAATTTAAGTAAGGATCTTACAAATTTGGGCTTGTTCATATGAACTACGGGCTGTCCAGCCAGCTTAGTCAGATCTCACTTCACGCCCGTTTGTCGCATTAAAATGTCTGTGTGTTCACACGAGAAGGCTGCTGCCCTACAAGCTGTTCACCTGGTCAACGTTACAGAGTTGAAGAATCTATACAGTTTTACTGTGAAAGGTGTGGAAAGTGGATCAGCCCTGCAGCTCGTAGGAATTGGAAAAATTGATCCCGACAGGCGTATTGGTTCGGAAATTTTCCAGTATTTACATACAAATTCTATCTGGCCAAGCGCTCAGTTCCACGCGAACAGGTCTTAAACTTCCAGTGTTGCGTCATTCGATGAAAGAGAGAGTCTGCCGGTACTGCAGGCGTGCCCCCGATATTCAAGTTGCTAATATGCCAACAAATATATCGATTCGATATTATCTTCACCACAAAAAAGGCGGATCATATCCTGAAGACTTGTTCGATCTAGAATAGATCTAGAACAGTCTGTTCGGGCAGGGGGTAGAATGCTGGCTGTAAAAGCGTTTTTACGGGAGAATTTGTGCGTAATCATTAAAAACGTTGAAACTTCAATTGTGCTGTGCTCTTCAGTGTTCACTCTTGTTTTAGTGTTTTGTTGTGATTATTAAAACCGCTTGAGAAATCCGTGAACCGTGATGTTTTAGGAGTCAAAAGAGGGCTTGCTTACATTGAAAACCGAAGTTGTCCGATAAAACAAGAACTGGCAAAGATTTTACTGATGAAAGTGCGAGCAGAACTAGAGCTGTGTCCAAGCAGAATTGCGAACAGTATAAGCATTTTTGCCAGCAGAGCTAACTTAACCTTTCTGAATTAACGAATCTCAAACTTTTTAAAAAAGATGTCGTTGCAAACGTTTTGTTAGCGGAAAGTTCGCACGGTTTTCGCGGAAGAGTGTTAGCTTACAGCCAGTGGAAATAACTACCTAATATTAGTGGCAAATTTTAGGAATACGAAAATGATGGCCTTTCTCCATAAGCATCATATTATCACTTTTTTAATAAAAACAGTTTTCCCACATTTTATTGTCTTTCAGTTATTTTCAGACAAATTTGTCCTTACTTGATTGTTTCATGTACTTGAAGAACTGTATATGGAATATGAAGGATCAAGTGAAAATCGCTTCGTGTACAGCCGACTGGGTGTGTTTTCTTGCTCAAGGAGTTTACTCGAAATATACTAAAAATCAGTTCAGGTGTGAACTGACGTTTTAGAAAATAGTGAGTTTTTAAAAACAAATCGTTGTGCACAGGAAATAAATTAACAAATTTCAGCGAGATGTTCCAACTAAACTACCTACCTTTACTTGGCCAAATGTGTGATTGAGCTCAAGAAGGTGTTGCTCGTTGAACCTTTCGCAGAGTTGTGCTAATGATTACTTATTGATATGAACAGCAGTGTTATTAATTTCGTTGGTCAGAGATCTGTGTAAACCAATTAGTTTTTAAATACCAATGAGTTTTTCAATTATATCAGTACTGATAAGTTAAACCCAGTTGTTTACTTAGGTTTAATAAATGTCTTTGGTTTTGCGTATTCCTCTAATTTGCACCGTGCTGAGAATTCTAACGTTTTCTGTTAGTACCGCTAAACGACAGGGTGCTGAAAACAAGCGATTTTAATTATCAAATGTTTTCGTTTACCGCGATGAAACAAAAGTGAGTAAAACACAACGAGAAATACGCTTAAGTTAAGCTACTGTAAAAACAGCTTTAGGCTAGTGTTCATTTAGAATTTCCAATATGTTTTAATAAAAATGACTGAATGTTTTGGTGATTTGTCGTCACTTACTAGTTCTTTAAACTTGATTGAAAGGACAAGAAATCTTTCGAAACTCACGAAAATTAACTGAAAATGTGCTGTGAGCAATTTGTCCGATCTTGAATCAGAACAGTTGTACCGCGACCAGAGCACAATGATAGCAAGTGCTCTGAGATGTGTTGCGATTTTCTTGCGTATCTGCAGAGGTACATCAAAGTTTCAAATGTTTCTAGTTAAGCTACCATGGCCCAAAACTTCTGACAAAACACAAATCATTTACAATATGATAGAACAGCTGAGAGAAATTCTTAAAATGTTTTTCTTCTGATCAAAATGTCACTTCTCCCAGAAAAAGAAGGCCATATTTCTCAAAAGCGCCTCCTTCAAATCAAATTTGTCTACCCAATTTGCACCTTGACGAACCGGCATAGTTAGCACTGACGAAAGTCCAGAAAAGCAAGATTCGAGGGTCGTTTTTTACGAAACTGGATGTTTCGAATTTATAGCAGCATAAAATGGAGGTTTTTGAACAAAATATACGAAAATACCGCCTAAAAGAGTTTTCTAGTTTCTTGATTTTTCCGAGCAATCTGGAATACCAAGTGTAAAACTAAGTATAAGGGAGAAAAAGAGCCGTTCATAAACAATTTGTCAAAGTTTTCCGTGATCCATTTTTTTAATCTTCCGTCACTTGCCATTCCTTTATACTAGCTTCATAGTCATTTGAAAACCATCTGAAAATTAACGAGAATTAAAAGGTTTTTTAACAACACTTTGCCAGTGTTTGTTCTTATCCGTTTCTCTGAATCGTCCGTCACTTGCCAGTCCTTTACACGTGTACTTGAAATTCACGAATTAACAAGATGTGTTGGGAGCTTTTTGTCCAATCATGAATGTGTTGCACCACGACACAGAGCAGAAAAACGGCAATAAGACGTGCTGTTTTGTGATGTTTCTACGTTCAGTATTGACAGAGATGCAACAAAGATTTGAATGTGTAAAAAATATGTGTAAAAGTCAAAGGGAAACGTTTTCGATGAGTTGTTTGGGTGCGTTAGTTTGTTTTCTCGCGGTGAAAATCAAGACACCTACAAGTGCAAAGCTATTTTTTGTAAGGTGTTTTGCACGGAAAGCTTACAAAATAGCACAAGCAAATTCAACTAACTACTCACTTTCACTTGCCCAACCCAGTTGACCTACTCGCCACCGGAACTTTCCGAAGGTTGTGAGCAAAATGCGTTTTGTTGTTTCGTTTTATTTATTGATATAAGCGGCAATTCTAACAATTTACTCAGTCAGAGCTGTGCGTAAACTAATCAATTTTTCAAATTATCAGCGGGATTCTCAATCTTAATACTATTTTCTCCATTTGTTTATTTATTTAGGTATATAGTTTTCAAATAGCGGCTTGTTTATAGTTTTAACATTTCGTCTTAAGTCCAAGGGTAGAAACAACAAGGATACCGAACTGACAAACTCCTTCCCATTGTAAAATGTTTTAAGGCCGATGAAACAAAAAAAGCGAGTAAACAAACATAGGCAATGTTAACCCA
>JAOBYF010000005.1:10666-21478 GCA_025403605.1 Parazoanthus darwini
CTACTCTACTCTACTCTACTCTACTCTACTCTACTCTACTCTACTCTACTCTACTCTACTCTACTCTACTCTACTCTTCTCTACTCTACTGTACTCTACTCTACTGTACTCTACTTTACTCTACTCTACTCTACTCTTCTCTACTGTACTCTACTCTAATCTACTGTACTCTACTTTACTCTACTCTACTCTACTCTACTGTACTCTACTGTACTCTACTTTACTCTACTCTACTCTACTCTACTCTACTTTACTCTACTCTACTCTACTCTACTGTACTCTACTCTTCTCTACTCTACTCATCTATACTCTATTTCATTCTGTTCTACTCTATTCTGTGCTACTCCACCCATTCCATGTACGTTTTCTACTCCCTTTTACTCTACTCCACTCTACTTCAAATTTTTCTACATTCTGCTTTACTCCACTCGATCTCCCTTCCACTCCACACTATCTCTACTCCTCTCCAACCCAATTCTCTCCCCTCTCCACTCCACTCCACCAAGTTTCCTTCTTTTTTCCACTTTGATCTCTACTCAACCGCACGCTATATCCTCTTCCCTCCCTCTCTCCCAAATTCCCCCTTCCGCCCGTCGCACTCAGCAACTCTTTTCTTCTTTCCCAAAACCTTTTCCCCAACCCGCAAGGAGAGCCTGCCCGCAGGCTATACCTGGTCATGTGATTATACTTTATATTCGGTTTAATTATTTCAGTTTCATTTATTCATGCTTATAGCTTTTACAGTTTCTGAGCAGAACATGCAAATAAATCTAACATTCTGTTTACTTTACACCACCATACTTCATCTCCCAATGCTACTGCTACTCCACTCCATTCAATAACATTTTTGGCGTTTACTTTGCTTCTTCGAACCGAGTTCCTTCCTTCTCTACTTACCTCAGAGCTGTATATGTCCACCTCTCGCGGAACAACTGCAAAGAAAGCGGAATCATCTGTTATCCCCATGAGGCTGATGAAGTCTTGCATGACGTACCTAGGATGTTCATACTCCGAGTGGGTCAGCAAAAAGTTGTTTACTGGTGTAGCAGGTTCCACTGGTATTTTCTTTGCCCTAAAAGCAATCTTGAGGACGTGTGCCGAGTTTTGATATCCCTTCGCTTTAGACCGTTCCTCCCGCCACCCCAATAACAGGGAATAGCCAACAAGTAGATCGATCAGTCGATCAACCAAACAATACACACATTGTATCCCTTTCAAAATAGCATACGACAACATCTCAAACGCCAATGTTTTCTCCTTTACCGCTTGCCCACGATCTAACTTATCCTGTTCTTGTCTTTCAATCTGACAGGAAAAGAGAGCATTAAGGGATTTTAAACTTAAAAGTTCTTGGTTACATAATCTTCATGCATACTGCAAAGCATCAGTTACTGAACATAAGAGATTGGTTTAAAGATTTGTTTGTTTTGTTTTTAGTTTTAGTTTGATCGGAAGAAACCCTGAGCGTCAAGATGAGGAATTGAGATTTAGTTTGTTAATGAAACGATAACAACAACAACAACAACAAAACAGTGATTGCATAATTATCGTTTCGGTCAAGTCTTTGCATCGTCTTGATAAAGTTGAATAAATTAAATTATAATAATAATTAAAAACAATATATAAGGTTTTACTTTCAGTTTTCATGTAACATATAAACTTATACTAGTTCGAAACTTTTGATAATTCACAATTTCCCTGTAATATTGGTAAGTGCTCTTGCGCCAGGACAATGATTTCCGAAACAGCGGTGTATTACACTCACGACTCACTGATTTTAATCCTTTTGCAAAATTCTATCACACAATCAGTTCAAGCACTATTCAACTGTTCAAATATTAAATCAATTCACGCTGTAAAGTTGATTCAGGAAAGCTGAAATATATAATGAAAGATGGAAGAGAAGATAACTGCATATATATCTGTTGTTTAAATTCCAAATTACCACCCGATATACAGCATTGCAATGAGTCAGAGAGTTCACGCAAATGAATGTCTGCCATGCATGGATTGATCAATTTAGGGGAAAAGCCGCATACAAATGTACAGCGTACGTTATATGATGAGTAAAATCATTTCAACATTAGAGCATTTACTACTATCTCTCAAATGAAATTGTAGAGGCGTTACGTAGTTGAAAGGAAAGCGTTTCGTACCTCACGAACCAAAAATAACCAACGTGCTCAAAGAGACTGGTAGTTATTTTAAAAACTGTTCAACATGAACCTCAAACTGAAGCACCATTCCTTGATTGTTGCAAGAAAAGAAGAATTGGTGCGTAGTTAACCGTTCGTAAAACTGTTGATGTTTCTAGATGAAGTGATCACTGATACGCCTTGCTGCCTTGTAAAGTATTTTGTTTCATGGATCAGTGGTGTGTGTTTTGACAGTTTACTGACGACGGATCTAATAAGTTAATAAATGTGTTTTGCAGTACTTTCTGTATCTATTATCAAGGCCACCTTCTGACAACCTTTCCCATCGTTCAAATTAAAACAGCTAGCCAGTGTTTTGTTTTGTTTGTTTTGTTTGTGTTTTCGAAAACCTATCAATGACCGTTTCAAAAACTTATGTAGCTCAATCTAGCACAAGAATCTCGTTGGTCGAACAAGGTCCATTTTGCGACGTAGTTCTGTCTGATTTGCTGTATTTCGTAGTTGGCCGGCCAGTTAATCCCGACAGCAGACTGCAGACTTTCTACAAGTCGACTTACAAGTCACACGAGACGAATTCTCCAAGGATGGACTTGCTCGAAGTTTGCTCACCCTTTGTGCCCTCGCTTTACTCGATCTTTGCTTGGAGAACATTGCGAGGCCACTTTACTGTTTACATTATCAGTCCTGTCTCCTGTGTTTTGTATCTAGTGTCTGCAGAGAGTCATGGAACACAAAACTAGATAATCGTGTATGGCGTCTGCTCCTAAAATGCGTATACTCCTATAAACTCACCTTCCTTAAAGCTGCCGCTCATGACATGCAGGGATTTTCGGCGCTCATGTCGAATTCTAATTCGAACCCACAAAGGTGACGCATAATGCGTGACGGGCATAGTTTGTTATCAACCTCGTTCCCAGGGCCCTTTCCTCTTCCTCCCCGTGGAGAGAACTGGAAACGCGTTAACGCTGTAAATCTGCACGTTACGCTACGAGTGCCATTCATTGTCCATTACAATGATCCGGCTATTTGCAACTGATTGGCATTTAGTATAAAACAGTTAACTTGTTCATTTGAAGCCACTTCGGTCGCTACTGCGAACGACAACAGTGAAGTGGACCAGTCTACGGCCGTGATGGCGAGTCTTCGAGCAGTAGATCTGTTTTGGACGAAGCATCAAAACGTGCTATGAAGATACTAGTCAGAGTTCATTGCCAGTTTGACGGACAATCTAACTGACGTAACTGAAACCAGATTAGATGTTTTCGCTAGAAAGTTTTCGGCAGAGTGCAGTTCGACCGTAACGAACGCCGTCAAGAAAGCGCGTATCGACCGTTATCCTTGTATTAAAGAGAAAAGGGGAATCAGCAGCAACTGGACCGCGCTCCTTGTGTTCTTGAGAAGTTTGATGAGGATAGCGATGCTCTGAAAGCCGGTGCGCACGACTAAATCAAGAAATCGTTCCCTCAACTCAAGTCTTCCTGTTCGGCAAAGACAAGTACCCAAAACTTTCTAGGTCCCATATGGATGTAAGTAAAGAAATGATGTGTTTGTAAATTCCCATGACCTATCTTCATACGTTTCCTATAAATGGGATGGGGAGAATTTTGAACTTCATCTTATATCGCTTAGATGATGATCAGTGGATGATCAGTTCCTTTATAACAGTCTCACAACCAAGATAGATGTTGGTAAACATGAAAGAAGTGGCCTCGTAACGTAAAACTCATTGGTGAAAAAACCCTCCTGAACAAAAGCTCCGGCGCTTACACATGTATTAAACCATGAAAGATGTTTTAGTAACGATACAGTTTTACTGATGCAATGCTCTTAACTGGTCTTTATCGGCGATGCCAACAGAAGCAAAAATGTTATTACTCGGCGACTTTAATGTTAACTACCTTGCAAAAAATCCTCTCCTACTCGTCTTAATTGTCGAGAGTTCAGCTACAGCTATCGATTTGTTTTTTGCAAAAAATAATTACCACACAGTGGATTCAGGAGTGCTACATGCCCATCTAATGGTGATCACTTAGTTATCTATTCATCCGTTCTGCTACTAAAGCCGGTGTCCCAAGGGCCCCAGGACGAGCTATTGAATACCGATCATATAAGCATTCTTCAAAAGTGCAATTTGTGGAAGATTTCAAAGAAACACACTGGAACCTCATCAAAGAAGAATTAGATACTAACAGGACTGTTGAATCATGGAACGAAATAGTTATAGACATTGCAAGATGACAGGCTCGGATTTAGAAATCACCCATGGGTGAAAAGAATCGAAACCCTCGAAGACTGTAGCAGTGACATGCAGGACCGAGTTTACCACCGACGTGGAAATAAATTCATCCCATCACTGGAAAATATTCAATAATTTGTAACTCTGAAACAGAACGGTTAAAAAGAGTAAAGCGGATTACTACAAATATCTTATTTACATGAGCAAAGGAAACACTGGATAGCTCTTGAAAACGCTGGACAAGGTTCTTGTTACTTCACCAAAATCTGGGCCTCCACTATCCACTAATCCAGCATAGAAAGCAACGTCGTATCACCGGCGGATCCAAAATCGATTGCGGAAAACCTTTTTTAAAAGTACCCACTTCTCTACGATTGGAACCAAACTATCAGCTGCGATACGAGTGGGTTTCTGCCCACACCGTTCGGGGTTACAGCCTAATGAAACACCAATCGTAGCCAACAACTAAAGCAACTCAAAACAAACAAATTAAAGCCATCGGCCTTGATAAGATTAGTGCCAGATTGATGAATGACTCTGTCTACCTGTCTGCTCTTGTCCTGACTAAGGCATTTAACCGATTCCTTCGATCATCCACATTCCCAGTCAGGTAAAATACCAGCACTACATGAATCGGGCGACCATAGTGATCCCAACACCTAAGACCGATCGCAATACTACCAACAGTCAGAATAATTTTGAAGCAGTGCACTCACAAGTTTACTCCTATCTTGAAGAGAATCAAATACTAGGCACCAAAAAAGTTTGGTTTCGGACCTCAATTGTCTACTAAGATTACCTTTGCCCACTGCACAAATACCATCTTAGGAAATACGGACAGAGGAGTAATAACACGCTTGAAGGACGCCGATACCGTCAACCACACCCGTCTCTTTCACAAACTCCAAACAACACAACAGGATTCTCGTCAGACACTGTCAAATGGTTTCAGCCCATACACAAAACAAGTCACTGCCATTGCAAGCCAGACTTCTTTCTCTAAGCCAATCACATCTTCATATCTTATTGGATGGATTTCCACGCCCTCATTTCGATACTATAAAAAGTAAATACAATGCAACACCCACATTATAGGACAACGCATCCACGCATGGTCAAGGCTTCGTACAAACAAGTTCTAGTTGTCGAATGATGTGCAGACTTGTTTCAGGAATGAGCATGAAAGGACTTATCATTCTTTTCTTGGAAACTAACTCTGTATGATTTTAGAACATCGACGTTCGTGCATTTGGCTGCTGTGGTTAGGTGGACTGGTTAGGCAAGATTTGGCAACATTGTAGAGTCGTAAAAGGTCATGCAGTGGTTCAAACGGTCTGTCGTAGTTAGACCAGGATGACATGGCAACATGTGTAGGCTCATAAAACTTCATCCTAAAATGAAAATATCGTTAAAGTCAAGTTCGTATGATCTTAGTCAGTGCTGTCAAAAAGGTTTATCAATGGTCCCAGTTCTCAGTTTTCACTTACATTGAATTCAAGAAACCATGTTACAAAAACTTTCCCAAGAGCAATCGCGCTATTTTTTCATTTATTAACTGACTTATTTACCATTCATATTGTGTCCTGTGACAGTAGCAATCACTGATTACTTTTTAGCAAAAATTCAAATTATTATTTTTAAATTTTCAAAGTTATTTTTGCAGGTGTAGGCTTGGTTTGGCAGATATTGCACGATAACACGGTTAACTCATAAATAGGTATTTTGCAATGTTTTAAAGAAGCATTTGTCATTACCTCGATATTCAACTGACTGACCTTAGCAGATTTGGAAGTAGGTGTCAATTTAAAACAAATTAATTTCGTTTACTGTGGGAGAAGAGAAAAACGGAAACAGAAAATGGTAAGAATAAAAGAATTATTCGTTATTTCGAGCTGAAAAAACGTAGCTGTTGATCATTTTTCGACAGTTTAAAAAATGTTCATATCTAACTTGTTAAACATATTCGAAGTCAAAATTCATTAGATTACTTAGCCGACTCCAACAGCCACATTTTGATGACGGCAGCAGAATGGTTGCCGAAAATTCAATATCCTCACAAGTTTTTTAACTTTCCCTAGTATATATGGCGAAGGTTTTAGAAGGTCAGAAAAAAACAACTGTTTACACTGTCAAAGTATCAGAAACACTGAGCAACAAAATTAAATCTTTCAATTTTATTTTAAATTTTTTATTTGCTAATAAATCAAAAACCAGGTGACCGCGTTACACGATCTGGTTGACATTCAGTCTGTTATAATTATAATATCTTCCGGTGACCGCTCTAAGAACCGATAAAAACAGTTTAGTTAGTACTTGAATACAATACTGGCAGTTGAAATGATGCAAAAAATCAGGACAAAAAAAACTTATCAACCAGGTTATCAATATAACATTGACGCCGAAAAAGTTTCCAGTACAAATGATAAAGTTACTCTTTTAAAACACACTAGCTTTTTAGAGAGGCAGCTGTGTTTTTCGTATAGATAACATCTTAATTCTGAACTCTAAAAGAAAAACGTTCAAATTTCCATTTACGAACGGCGATAGCTTTCACTTTTAGTAGAGAGTTAGTAGAGAGACATAAATGCAAATATTTTCAACGACTGACCACACGTTTCCTTATTCAAATATATCTCGTCATTGTTTCTCTAACAGCAATTCAAATTTAGTAAAAAGGGTAGCTAATTAATCTTGAGCTTTAAAAAAACACTACTTTCGACTCCCCCGTACAGTTCAACACATGGAGTTGGATGACAGTGGCTTCAAACTCAATATGAATTTATCTACCAGCGGAGAAAGTCGGTGAGTTTCCTTTTTATGCCTCTTTAGCCTAGTGTTTACCAGTTGCACAAAAGCTAACTGACACATTATTCATAAAGACAGATAAGCTAAATGTATTTTACTTAAAGTAAATTGTCTAAGCTCTTGGTAAACTCTGTTGAATAACATGAAAATATATTTTGTGCGGTGTTTAACTTGTAAAATACTAGGGCAAACAGATTAATGTCGATGAAGCGACGTTATACTTTTTTAAATCTTCCCTTTTTGATTAGCATTTTTCGAAAGTCCAACATTTACTGCCAATATGACCTTTTGGAAAAGAAACTGCATAATAATAAATTAATTCCGCACCACGAGTACATTAGCTTAGTCTGATTTCTCGGTGAGAAGATCCTTATTTTTGTGCTACATTTCTAGCTCCATGACTATATACACGCTTATACAACGTGTATACGATCTATTCTTGAGTACGGCTGCCAGGTCTGGAATTTTAATGCTTCTCAGTTCCTGCTGGAAGAGGTCGAGTAGATACAGAAGTGGGCACTACGAATAATCTGTTCTAACCTTCCACACGGCCAAGCTTTAGAGCTAACACAGTTACCCACATTTGGGCAAAGACGCAATGGACTTTCCCAGCGTCAATTCAAGAAAATAACCAGATCGGAACAAAAATTGCATCCCATTTTACCTCCTAAACGGAAAAATAATCTTAGAAATACTAACAGTTTTAGCCCTTTTCGCTGTCGTACGTGCCGTTTTAAAAATAGTTTAACCCCCCAGTGTATTTCCCTTTATAATAATTCCTAGTTGCTTTTTATCAACCAAAGCTTTTGACATTTACTCTTACCTTTTTACACAACATAAACTTTTTAAAATCTAAATCAATTAAATCAATATTTAAAAATATTGTAATTTTTAGCCGAGCAATTCAGCCGCCTTTACTTCCATTCCGATTTTATTGAAATTAAGTGATAATTATCATGTCTAAAAACAATTCTAGTTTTTGGGACTTATAGATCAGATGGGTTTGATTTAAGTTGTACCCCATCTTGGGACAATGTCTACAACAAATTGTAAAAATTCTGAAGAGTTTTATCCATTCAAAGAAGCTATATCGGTGTAATCAGTCCATCAGCTGTTGGCAATTGTTTTTGGACGTTGCTCTTTAGATGACGACTTCCATCAAACTCGTCTGCATTACTTTCGTCTTTAAAATCAAAATAAAGAAAAATTGCAAAATAATATACGACTCAAGTTTAGATCAGTACCATTGTCACAAATGCCGGGTTATATACTGTAATTTCGTATTAAGCTGAAGTAAAGATGAAGGGCCCCTTGAAAAAGGCACATTTGGAACATTTCTGAAACACCAAGTTTTCTTTAAATGGTTGAAATAAGCGGTTAACGTTTAGATGATCTATCTATTGGACTATTTATCTTTTTAGCAAATATAAAATATTCAAACCAAAACAGGAAATAGGTTTTTCGAATTAAGAAAACAACTTGAAATTTCAGCTTAGGGTACTATTTGCGAATGTACACGCGTATCAAGTGAAATAAGTGACAACGAAACTGAACAAAGTAATCGGCAGGTTGTTATTAAAATCTGACGAAAAGGAAATTTTTCAAAGCTACCTTGAATGTTTAAATAGCAACCACACTAATTCAGCCTTCTGGCTGTAATCTGTACTTTTTAACTATTAATAAAGACTGCTATACTATTAAAACAAACACACACATAACGAATACTTAAGAAAACACTGCTTGGCTTCCATTGAAAGGGGACTTATGCAGGGGGCATGGCCTTAACTCTGCTACTACACTGTTAAAACAGTTAACAATTTAGGATTTAAAACTCATGATCACTATCAGTTTATTGAAACATTTATTTTTTACAATATGGTCGATTTGTTTGCTGATGTGATCGATTTTACTGAAGGAACCAGAGCAAAATTATTTTCTGTAATTTATTCTAATATATTCTGTATCCACACTACTAATGAACACGGATGCATTTTAGATTGTTTCTTTTCGTCAATCACAACAGTAATAAGATTCTCATATTCCTTTGTTAAAACTTTTAAGGTAGTACGATACATTATGCATGGTAATTGAACTGTGTGTACTGCAATTTGTTACAGTAATATTGCTATTTTTTTTCGATTTGGAATTAATTTGCACGAGAGTTGTTTCAAAGTGCCAAAATTGCGCGAGCCCGCAGGGCGAACGCAGTCCTCAGAACTTTCAAGAACACTCAGTGCAAATCAATTCTAAACTGAACGAGAAATAGTATTATTGTACTTGTTAATCATATACATGAAGGTATTAAACTGAAAGGTTATTTTTTTAATTGGTTCTCGCAATTTCTAACAAAAATGCAAAATCTTAACTAACGAGCAATGGCTTGTCTTGCGAGCGTTGTCGAAGTGACAGGAAAACGTTTGCGCGCAAGTCCACTGTTTCCTTTCTTTACCACAGAGAAAACACAACGTCTGTCGTCTCTCTCAAATTTACTAACCGTAAGCTTAGTTTTCGTGTAGATTTTTAACTCCTCGATGGAGAAAGTCGTTAATCGAGTTCTTGGTTTAAACTTCTTCATTCTTTAAGCGTAGTTTTCGCCATCAGGCGCCTGAAGTTTTACGTACAAGAACAACAAGAACGAAAAGTCGATATCCAATTGCAGTGCAGTGGCACACCGTCAGCGAGTTGTTTCAGCCGGCGGGAAAACTTGCAACGACGTACGGCAAGATTTCGGCAGGGGGATTTACCCGGTTTTCAGTTTTACACAAATCATCGCCCTCATTTTGAAATTGAAGTCATAATTTCTCTACTTCAAGTCCATTGTCAGTTCGCTAAAGAGAGATTTTTCATATTGTCAACACTCACATTTTTCTCTCACTCAATCGATCATGTGACAATGTTGTCGTAGCAATTTTGTAATTGCACATATGAAATTTCAAATTGGAGGAGAATCGGATGCGAATTACAGGTTAAACTGAGGTAGGAATTCACAGTTTAATTATTCTTCTTTTTATTAGGTCTGAAATCGTACGTGTGGTTTTAAAATCGAACGAGTGCGACGAGCACGCAACGCGGGTTTGATATAAAGTATGATTTCAGACCAAAATTGCACAACTATTACCAATTGTTTGTATCCATTTTGAAATCTGTTTTTTTTCTGCTTTGCTATTGGTTGTTCAAAAAAGTCAATTACAAGCTCACTGTTGCATTAACCAATCAGGATGTAGTAACAACCAGTGACTACAATGTATTCTAAAATAATATGTATGAAGAAAGTAAGTTTTTTGTCTTTGTTAAAGGGGACTTTTTTCAACTGTTATTTCCCCAAAGGTAAGCCCAGCTGACTGTGTATGTGGCTTGCACGCATTTTAATGTTAAAAGTGTAACGACCAAGTTGATCACGTGCCACTGTTCGCCATACTTGTGGTTAATTTTAGAAACGCCACAATGGCAATAACTACTTAAAGTTTATGGCTGATATCAAATAAAATAATGTTTTTAAAACGTTGTCTCTGACTAAAAGCTATATAGATGTTGAAATTTCCAGACATTTCAGCCGAAACGCGGGAAACAATCACATTTCCATCCCGGCGATATACAATTGCCTTTGTTTCAGAG
>JAOBYF010000010.1:2700-19699 GCA_025403605.1 Parazoanthus darwini
TCCCAGAGTGGCTAGACGAAACTATGGTTAAACTCAAGATAATTCAAGATAATCACATGACTGATCAAACTGATTTATCTTTGTTTAGAATACAGCAGCCGTTCTCGCAAAGTATAACTGACAAAAGGAGGCGCCCGACTGACGGAATGCAACACACAGAACCGGGGAAATTAAAACGGCTGGATCATAGTTCGTGTCAAATTCAGGATCAAGACAAGCTAAGGATCAAGTGCAATAGCTCCATTCGAAGCCGATTTTTAGGTAATTCACTGGTCTTACCTTGTCGTGCATGAGGGTGGCCAAGTGAGTTGTTTTTCCTCCTAAAAGAAAACAAATGGCTTGCATCAGCTTACACTAAATTACCATTTCCAGGGTAAGTCCGTACTATAAGACATTTAAGTTTGATTTACACAAGCGACGGAGACGGAAGCGGAGACGGAAGCACGAAATCTCATAAAAACCCTGTAAAACGGAGACGGAACTGAAAAAACAGACCCTTCCGTTCATATCTGTTCCATCTCCGTTTCACGGGGTTTGTATGGGATTTTGTGCTTTAGTGTCCGTCTCCGCTTCCGTCTCCGTCGCTAGTGTGAACCAAGCTTTAATTACGATGAAAGATTTATACCCCTAACCTGTATTAATTCAACTAACCTGGTGCAGCACACATATCCAGCACCATATCACACGGCTTGGGGTCCAATACATGGCTGGTAACTACCGATGGTAAGTTCTGTAGAAACAATATCGAGGGTAGTACGCCGTTTAGCGAAGGCGCACTGTATAACGGCTGTTCGACCTGCATGGCGACTCCGCTGCGAGTACAAACAAATATCACTATTACTTCTCTGTCTGTAGCCAAAGATGAATGCAGAACATGCGTAGAGCACCCCAGAGTGGAGTGAAAATCAAGCCTCGTTTACACTATACCGGAACGGGTTCCGTACCGAAACAAAGTTATCGCGTTGTAGTGTAAACAGGAACAGTTTTAAGTTTGCAGCACAAAAACCAATCCGATGTGTCGTACTTTACTTTCAAAAGCGTTGTGTCTCACGCTCGAAACGGCACGAGAAGTGCATATGCTAGAACAATCTTTCCACGTATAAGCAGAAGACATATCTGCTATGGTTTTTAAAACGGCAGAAGAACTATCCGGTATAGAATATCCCATATAGAACAAAAAGGGTATCAAATCTTTTTTTTCAGAAGTCTTTGTTTTCATGAATGACGAAGTGTCAAAGAAGTGAGAACCGTATTCAAAAGAGTTTCCTTGTATGTTTCAAAACTAGCTTAGTTCATTTGGTTCGCCACAGACATATTAGAACAATACTGTATAGACCTGGCACCGCGGTACCGCAGACAGCACTGCGGTGCCACAGTGCCAGAGATTAGAGTGTCTTCTCGAGAGCTTTCTTTGATTATTCGAGTCTTCGTCCACAGCACCGCCGTACCACGGTGCCAGAGATTAGAGTGTCTTCGAGCTTTAGGGTACGGGTTTAGAATTAGGCTAGGGTTAGGGTTAGGGTTTAGTGTTAGGGTTAGGGTTGGGGTTAGCACTGCGGTTACCAGTGTCTATACTAACAAGCCTTAAAATAGTGTAGGGGTATTCTAAAGTTGTGACAGGGATATAAAGTAACAGGATATGGTCCCAATTGATAACCTTCCCTTACAAACAGCAGGTTTAAAATCCTGAATTCAAGTTCTAATTCTAAGTTGTATGCACACAGGGCACTGTGTTCACAGATCGGGTGCCATACACTTGACTGACAAAGACACTCACCTAACAATGTCTCCTGAGCAGAATATATCATTCCTTCCAAGAACCGCTCTTCCATTCCCAAGGAACAACTTTTGTCCTTCATAGGTTTTTGTTAAGCCTTTCCTGCATTTCCCCTCAACATCTGCAAACAGGCTCACCAAATCACCCCGTTGTATTCCTGGGAATGATAACAAAGCAATACTTCATGTCAAGAAGCTATGTCTTGAAATATTACTGCTGACCTTTAAAGCACTTAATGGCCTGGATCCAGTTTATATTCAAAATCTTATTTTGATAAAGAATCTGTCTAAATATATAGCTTTTGATACAGTGAATTGTTTGAACCCAGGGGTACCGTAACAGTAAATTAATTGTAGGGTGTGTCGTTGCGCATGGTGACACTAACACCGACAACAGTCCTTCTCAGGACTACAACAACCCAGACTAGACAAGAGGTAGTCCCCTTTTTTCCTCAGCAGTTTAGAAAAGAGATCAAGAATCCAAAATGTCATGAGAAAACTGCGGTTTCTGCTAACCCTCAGTTTTTGCTGCCATTTTGGATTCCCGATTGCTTTTCTCCAGCGATCAGTTGACGATCTTCCGGAGGAAAAATAGGGACCACTTATAGTCTAAGCCAGGACAATCTCACCATACGATAGCTTGTGACCTTGAACAACGAATTTATTGCATTAATTTTAAAGCCCTCCAGCTGCAAAGCTCGTACCACATGATGGGAAGATCCAGAAACTTTAATAAGGGGAGAGGGCTGAATGCACAATAATGGAAAAGAGGGAGAGATAGGTACATATATGTATTGGCTACTGTGCTCTAAAATACATCTTTCCAGTGTTTTTCATAATTTTCAAAATATTTCCAAAGTGGGGTGCCCTACACATACATGTACTTTAAGGTGATAAAGCTTTCTGAGCACGGGGCAGTTATGGAACAACTCAGTGTCAGCCTCAGTGATGCACATTCACTCTCTTTAGTTATTAGTTTTAAGATGGCTACTAAGAGGTTTTTATTCAGGATAAATTTAGATCTAGATAGATATATATAGATAGATAGACAGACAGACAGACTGACAGAAACAAACAAAAGGAATGGCAGACAGACAGACAGACAGATAGACACATTTATTATGTTTTAAATAACTATTATTGTATTAGACTTTAATTTATGTATTTTTTTCTAATTGCGTTTTAATATTTATTAAGCAGAGATGAAAGTTTTTATGTTGAACCTATGCAACATAAAATAATACAATTATAATTAAATGTTAAGTGAATCTATATAATTATGCACTATTTTGTACAGTATGTTTGGGTGTCTACTGTAAACCCAATCGTATTTACCTGGATGCACTCCCATGACTCCTGGCACAAACACATCAGCCCCTCGCAACACTGCAACACCACAGTGGCTGTCCACTATAACTTCCTTCTCAGCAGGGAGGATATCAAGGTGGGGCCCAGATCCCTGGACCACCAGAAGGTCACGGATTATAGGGTGTTCCCTTACAACTGGGCATTTAGGGCTCTTTGCCATATTTTTCTAAGTTTTAAAAGTGCAAAATAAGACATCTTACAGACTGATATACTATTGAGTAATAGTCAAAGGTACCATACAGAGGCAATGTTACATGCCTTGAGGGATTGAGTCTTCGAGAATCCAGTGAGGCAATTTTTAAAGAGATAAGGAAACAATAGCCAAATAAAGTGCCTTGGATGCCTCACTGCCTCAGATAATTTGCAGAAAATGGTAATTGTAATTTTTTTGATAAGAAGAGAAACTGGATGAAATCTTAAGTTTATGTTTTAAAAATTACATTTAATTTTATACAATAGTTTTTTAAAGTACATGTATTTAAATATTATGACTGATAAAATAATTTTAATTGTGTACTTATAATTATTCAACAGTACATGTACACAAACTATATAAGCTTAAAGTTTATAAATCAACATATAATCACTAAAATTCAATCTAATCTGTATCATGTTTAGCTCTGTTGTACTGTCAGTCACCATATACTAAATATGTTTCTTTCAATCATTTGGAAATTTAATTTATATATTTTGGGTTTTTTAAACTTGTATTTCTTGGTAAAAGCCCACATGTATTATAAAATAAATAAATAAATAATTAAGTATTTGAGGTACATTGTTCTAATAGCAGGAATAAAACATACATATTATATTTATAGCACAATATTTGGTAAACAAAATTAAGAAGTGAACAATTTTTTTTTATTTTTCCTGCATGTTAATTTACAGTAGGCAATGAGTCTTGAATGAGTCAGTTGCATGCTAAAAACTCTGCATGTAGAACATCTCTTAATTTATAATTTGCACTCCAAATACAGTTTTAACCATGGCATTGATGCTTTTGTATCATGTGATCACTTGGATTGAACATCATTCATTTAATTTTATGAATAGCAGATTCCTTTAAATTTAAAACAATGAAGATTCAACAAAGTTTTTCAGTAAAATAAATCGAATTTCAATTTAGTTTAATTTGTTGTCAACATCTTACTTTCTTGCAAAACACTGTACATGTACATCAAATAATTTGAAAAAAAAACTAATACGTTTATTTTGGATCGCTTGAACACAACTATTTTTTTTTTCTTTGTAATGTACATGTATGGACTGCATTATTCAAAATAGATTGTGGTATGAATGATTATGATATTGTAAAACAATTCTCTCTGACTACCACATTCAATAAGATGAACAACACATTGTTTCAAATGAACATATATTATTTCTTTCCCCAACCTCTTGTATCACAGTCTGTAGCTGTTCCTTTGCGTCTTGTAATGAGCACTTTCTGCTGTTCACTCTCAGGCTGGTAAATAGAGGAGGTGTGGCCAGTGTGTGACACAAAGTTTCAAACCAGTCAGATTTGGCTGTCCCATCTTTATCTGCAGTACAACTAAAATCATTTCCCTGGCAAAGCAAAGGCATATACAATTTTTAACCCAACAAAATCTGTGTGTATGTAGTATTTAAAATGGCAAAACAGCTTTCTATCAATTCCAGTTAGCCTACACATCAATGCAGGGTTGTCAGTGTTGTGTCTTGTGGGTAACTTTATGACAAGTCAAAGCTGTTTGAGGTAAATATCTGATAGGGGAAACCCGGCAAATTTTATATATTTGACTTAACATCTATATCACATTACATTTCACATTGTATAACACAATTAACATATGTTTTATCTTATTCCATTCCTCGCCGTACCACTACTGTACCTCCAGTGTCAGTGAACTCTTCAAGAATTCTTCAACATCATGCTGCATACATAATCTTGGTAAAGTGTTCATCTGGTGATCTTTTGTTATAACATCGTTTTACTGAACTGATAATTTAGTTTACTAAAGAAATTCAAACGCAAACACAGAAGATCAGAGGACAGCAGAAATTAATACACCAACTCGTCCGCCATTTTGTTAGTTTGGTAACCACGCCGCAAATATGGTAACTATTACGTCGTGTACTTCGTGTATGATATGGTATAAATTATACAGCACAAATTTCTCGCATATTTCCTTCGTTTCTATTGGCTATGAGACATGGGCTGTCATCCGAGTTGCGCGTGTACAAAGCCATGAAAGGACTCTTTTAATAAGAAACTTTTGACTGCATGTGCGCCACAAATCTATAGCTAGTTCTAAACTAATCCGTCTTCAGACATTCGAGAAGGGGCTGGGAATGCACTAATTTTTTAAAACCAGGCACATTTTCTCCTTCTATGGAGGGTACTCGGGAATCCAATGTGATCAATGAAACTCGAACAATATACAGAGAGTTTCCTTAAAGTAACTAACGCACTCAAGTTATGTGAATTAACTTCTTTGCTTTTAAATTTTTAGTCATGATGAACGAGGGATCAAACACGAACAGATCGAACAGGGATTGTACAATTATAAGCACTTCTGACGCCCAAAACAGTAGTTAAAGGCCCGTTGGCAGGATCCCTTCAAAGCCAAATTTATGGGACAAACACACTAATAATGGCTTTTTCCTATAGTCGTTTCGATTTACGGTAGCACCAACTGTTACGATAAACCTATTCGGGCTTCTTAACTTCCAACTGCGGACCTTTTTGCATTTGGTCCGTGGAGGGGGGAGGTGCGTACGCACCCCGCGCACCCCCCTTGCCTACGGGCCTGGATCAGCATTCATATCAATGTCTCTATGTCATGATTCTACAAAACTTTTTAAAATACAATCATCTTATCCAATAAACATCACAGACTTTGTAGCTACACTTTTGCAAAATGTATTTACTAACGACAAGTTTCGTAATGCGGAATGATTTGGTTTTGAGTACAAAAATCAGGCCATCATTCAAAATGTAATTCAGGGAACATGGTCTTTATAAAACTTACTTTCAGTTTGTGACAGAAAATAGATCAAGAGTAAAGGCTAGACTCAAAGATGCTCCGCTGAACAATGACTCAGCAGCCTAAAATACTTCGAGTTTTGGCGAGATAAGGTTAAGGAAACTGGAAAACGGTTGCTTTATAACTAGGCAAAACAGGGGGGAAACTGACGTAAACTTGCATCCTTCATGATTATTGTGAGTTGAAGTGAGATAAGATGTGCCTTGCCTATACTGTTAAATCGGTGGTTTACGATTGAGTTCAGTACAGTGATCAAATTGTCTGCTGCAATCCTGCGACACTCTTTTTTTAGAAGAGTCATTTTATATACAAGAACGTTTAAGCTTTAGACTGACAAAATTTAAGAACATGTTTAGAAACATACCTCAAGCTGAGTCTAAGATTAGAATGATTATTTCTATAAATTTTTAAAAAGGAACGGAAAACCGCTTATAATCAGAGCGATTTAGTATTACGTGTGCGTGAAATGGCAAACGACGCTAGGAACAATCTTGCGACTAAACTTCTTTTAGACTGTATAACAATCCATTTTTTTCTCTGAAACTCTTCTTATTTTCGATTCTTTAGCGAATATAAAGAATTTTATGCCGTCTTAGCAAACTTACTGCATATAATTTTCTCTGTCATTTTCACAACTGCCATTTTCCGTTTCACGTATTCGTGATGCCAATTCTGTCTAACACTGCAAATAACACATTTGATTTTGGTAAACAGGTGGCAAATGTATTTGAGTGCATATGTAAACGGAGTTAGATGACAGGAACAGTCTTTTAATGTATGCAGATATAATATTTCTCAAAAATATCCAGAACACTTTTCAGAACCTTTGAGGCTGGGATACGGGAAAAAAATAAGAGCGTTTAGCCTGGAACCAGACTTTCGACGTTGTTATTAAACAAAAAGAGTGTAACGAAAAGAGGTTCTTTTTCCTTTTTACCATGGTAATCACTTTTGTATTAAAAGACGTTTGTTATGCTAAACAGGCAAGTTTTAATGTGCTGAACCTTTCAAGAAACACTTTTAATCGAAAGTTTTGGCAGTTAGTTTGTTTTATTGAAGATAAATGAGTAAACTTTCGTCACCTAAATGGATTTTAGAATGAGTTTACAGTAAGATTAGCCATTCCTGATGTGTCAGTTGACTCACCATTCACTTCCTTCCCATCACTTTCTCTTTGTTATGTTACGATATTAAACCGTTAACAATGACTAAATATGCATTTAATTTGCACCTTACTATTAATGTGTTACAATTATCTTCGTAACGAATTTGCGAAACTCTGATTTTTTTTTTAAACTGAATGCACTGAAATTTTCCGTCGATTAGATCGAGCTGCCAGAAGGTAGCCAAGTTGAAGACCAGCTTGTAAGTTCTCAATACGGCGACCTAAGACGTTGAAGGAAAACTAGAAACGTATTGAAAGCTGAAAAATACTTATAATAGTATTGAAAAAGAACCAATATGCATAATTTTAATTATACAGTCAACGTCTCTTCTCCTTACAACGAAACGTTCTCCCAAAACTGCCCGCCTCAAGTGGATTCTCCAGAGATTCAAATCATCAAAACAGTAGCAAGTTCCCTGCTCTTGTTCTTATCACTGGTTGGGAACGCGCTGATTGTGACGGTTATCGCAAGAAATCGCCGTATGCGAACTGTTGTGCACTGTCTTATCCTGAACATGGCGATTTCAGACTTGTTGGTGCCCGTGTTTGTCATCCCTTCACGTATTGTTGAGATGTATGTAGGTCCAATGAGGCTGCTCATTGGCGGGACAGTCGGACTGGCGTTCTGCAAGCTTCGGCCATTCATCGGTGATGTCTCCTCGGCTGTCTCCATTATCAGTCTTGTGGTGATCGCGTTCGAGAGATACTACGCCATCGCCTTTCCTACGAAGAATTCACGGATTGGAAAGAAGCTTTGTTTGGCGCTAATTGTTGGCTCTTGGCTCGCTCCAGCTCTGTTCTACTCAACCAATTTCTACACAATGCGCACCTTTCGCTTTCAGGGAAAAACGTACTGCTACCATTCTTGGGAACCGGCTTTTAATACCTGGAAAGCAAACAAAACTCAGTTCACTGTATACTTCGTGCTGTTCCTGTCACTCCCCCTCACAGTTCTTGTTGTTCTGTACTCTTCAATAGCTGTTGTCTTGTGGTCGCAGCAGTGTAATAACTTGGGGCGTGTGGCACGAGCGAGGCGGGAGACGGAAAACAAGCAAGTCACCATCATGGCTGTAACTGTAGTTGCTGTGTTTTTGGTCACTTGGCTTCCGTTCAACATTTTCACTTTCTTGTTTTATTTCATTTGGAAAGGAAGCTTGCCATGTGCTGCAAGGAGCGCCCATTTTAGCATTGATTTTGTCGCCTATGGTTACGCGGCAGTCAATCCTTTGGTGTATTACACGTTTAGTGAGAATTACCGATGCGGTATTAACCAAGTTCTCGTATGTTTGGTTCGGTGTCGACAACAGCGCCAACATGCGATATCAATGGAGCTTTCGGCTTGTACACAGTCAGTAGCGGGGAACTGAAGATGCGACGACGATGAATTACAAAAGGAGCAAGAGAAACTCCACTGCATACTCTCATCTACGGAAACGTCTTCCCTTTACGGTATATTTTTTGACATTCTGATCACTTACTGGGTATCAGTTTAGTTGGCTTGCTTGTTGGCACTTAGCAAAAGCTACTACTAGTATATATTGGGGTCTAGAAATCACGTATTCTTGTGCATAAATGTGTGAAATTTGAGTTGAAAACTATGAACAGGGTATGAGTTTCCGGAAGTTCTTTACTTCGCATATCTAGCTATGCACGCGCGTAGGTCATTAGCAATTACCCATAATGCCCGTAGGCGACGTGTCGGAATAACGACTGCGCATGCGCGCGAGGTAGTAAGAGAAAAAAAGCTGAGCAAACTTTGAAGATGGCGTCTTAAAATCCGATTTTTAAAGCAAAAGTATAAAGTGTGTAACTTTTTTCGACCAAAAAATTATGCGACTGACCTTTCACAGTGGACGAAGAAAAGTAAGAGAAACAAACCTGGCGTGATAAAACCCTTAACCAATGTATGTTTCCTTGTCTTTTGCAAATTTGTGAGCTTGGTTGGCGTTTTTAAGGCATGTCCCCGTGGGCATTATGAGAAATCCAGACCGCTCATGAACCAATCAGAACGCGCGAAGTATCCCTTCCATATAATAAGAGTTGAAGTTAAATTCTATATCTAAAATTCTATGTCTAAAATAACACAACATTAATTAGATATATAACAGTTAAGAAAAATTGCAAAACCAGAGGCTTGAAGGGCTTAAGGGCGACAGTAGATAAAAAAGTTTGTTTAACAGAATTGATCACCAGTAAAGCTCCACTCTCAGAATGAAAGATCCTATTGGATCTTTGACAATAGAAATAATAAGAGCTGACACGTTAATCATACTGTATTTTTATCCAATGGCATCTCTCGTTCTCAGAGTAGAGAGCGACTCTTGATAACAGAATACACGAGGTAATAGAATAGAATAGAATAGAATAGAATAGAATAGAATAGAATACAATACAATACAATTTCAACATAAGCTATTTCAACAAATCTATCCAATTGTGTTATTTTATGGCGTTCTCACATTCTTAGAAGCCTACGAAGAGGAGCACAATCACTGACACGCAAAACGCATTACTTTTATAAGAAAAAAAATGCTCATAGTTACGAGTTTAAGAATCTGATGAGAGGAAAACAACCCGTATTCTTTATTCTAATAATTCCACAAATATTATTGGCGCACATGCAGGCACAAGCAAGTTTCCCAATCATGCGCAGAACAGCTTTAGTGCTTCAGCTGGCAGTCCACACGTATTAGGATCATAGCAGATTGGGTTAAGAAAGAAAAAAGATGATTATTTTCGAAAGAAAGTCAAAGACAAAACCTTAAAAATGTCACAGAATAATGTAAACAGGGGTTGTTTTCACCAGCAAAACCCTTACTCTGCGCATGCCCGGGAAAGAGACTTTTAGCAGAAACAGTCGTTATCGATGTCGATCACAGTTAAGAGGGTCTGAATGGGGTTAACTGATAGCTGATACTCGCTCAAAATTTTAACTGATAACTGATTTTTAGACATTTTTGCTGACAACTAATAAACTGGTTCTTAGCTGATAGTAGATTTGTACTGAAATCTTTGACAAGAGACTTTAGCTTTTTTAAGCCGGCAACTTTGTTTTTTTAATTCAAAAGTTTGAAACTAAGAAATAAAAAATAAAGCAAAATTAAACAAATTGTCAACTGATTATAGCTGTTTTAAACTAAAAAGTCATTTTAAGCTTTGCATATTCTCTTGAATAATGTAATATGTGACATTATGGAATTGTATGCAAAGTACTAGTCGATTTTTGCACCATTTTATGTAAGTCCACCACTATTAGGGGAACTAGATTACAAGAAATTCATTTTTAAGGTAATTTCCTGTGTGTTTTCAAAGCTTTACCTGATTTGGAAACTTTGAAAAGACAAGTGAACTTAAAAATTAATCTCATGGTGTCCCATGCATTTATTTGTTTATAACAAAGATGTTGAATTTCGTGCTCGTCGTCTTCTGCACACCAAGAAGCCACTGTAACTTCAATTCCATAAACTGGAAAAGTTGCCATACGGTTCCGTCTGCTAAGCAACCGACGGACCAGTGAAAAAAAACAGTTTTGCAGTGAATTTAGAAACAAGCCTTGTTCCTGGAGACTTATCCTACAGGAACAAATTCCGTAAATACACAAAACAGACAATCTTATAATTATGCTCAACAAACAAAATATTGTTTGCTATCCCATTGCTAAACTTAACTTATGGATGGATTAAAAATGAAGAGTTTTCAATGTCTCGAAACCTGTTTTAAAGCACACATGCGCAAGCTCGGATGACAGTCTCACAGCCAATAAAAACCAAGGAGATGCACCCGAGAAATTAACCTAACCTCGATCGACCTTAGGTAGCTCAGATCAGCAACTGTTCGTGCGTAAAACCTCAAAAATTGGCTTTTGACAGATTAAGGTCGAAGAGGTCAGGATAAATTCCTGGGTATTTTTTGTAGTTTCTATTGGTTATGAGATAATGGCTGTCATCCAAGCTCGCGCATGTATAAAGGTGTGAAAGTGCCCTTTTTTCTAAAGCCAAGGCGACTCTTATGAGACCTCTTTTGCCGCGCGCGAGGTTTTGAAGGGCGGTGCATTTTGACAAGTTCAATCAAGCACTCCCAGCGTGTAAACAACCAATCACTGAGACCAAACAGATTCACAGCTGGAGCCCGAGCAAATTCATGTACTGATTAAAGAAAGTATACGAGGGAAAAAATAACCTCGATCCATTTATCTGGCTATTTGCTCTTGGTCAGATACAGTGCAGTCTTTGTAACTTAGACGACGGTTAAAACCAATCTCATGGAACAACTGCAGCAATCACCGCCAATTGTCGCAATAATAGTAATAACAATAACAATAATAATAACAATAATAACAATAACAACTGAATAACTCGCAGCGAAAGAGAGTGCGTGGAGGCTATAATAATAATAATAAAAATAATAATAATAATAATAATAGTAATAATAATGATGATGATAATGGTATAATAATAATAATAATAATAATAATAATAATAATAATGATAATAATAGCGAGAGATTGTCTTTCGGGGTTGTTATCAGCTGAAGATGTGGAAGCTTTATAATCGGTTTTTGTAATCTTGCGAATACTGGAAACTTAACCGATTTCTTATTTTTTGCATAAAGCTAAATCACAGAATTTTGCTTGCCGCTCATTGGCCAAAAACAAACTTGATCTGACTTTGCACCAGCTAGGTGACTCTGACAATGAGAGTTCTTATTAATCGCAATAGAACCGGTCGCCAAAGGAAGCCCTATCCTAAAATTCACAATACTAAAATTAGCATTGATTCAATAAAGACGAAGATTAAAAGAGTTTTCGAAAGCAACGAAGGCTAAAATTGTGTTTAATTTTTCTATGAAAACACAATAATCCTTTAGATTCTTAAAAACTAAAGCTATACCTTCCAATATAACAAAACGAGCGTTTTGCGGACTCATTTCTAACTTGTATGTGTAAAAACGCGTCAAATAGTTGTAGATCTGACGGGTAGCTATGCTAGAAAAGCAAAAAAAGCCTTTAAGTTGTTAGTCTAACAACTACAGACATGTAGAGTTTTAAAACATTATATGTTTTTATACTGTAATACATAATGATGCTTATTAAACTATCAGTGTTATGTTATTATACCTATTTAGACAGTATATTTTAACAGGTTAAACGTTTGTTTAATTTGGCTATAAGAAGAAGTGTGTAGTAATATTTTCAATTCCTTCAATTGACCAGTTTATACTTCTTTGTAAATATCCAAAACAAGTTGTGTGTTTTAAGCTCATCCTAATTTTTAATTCGCATAATCACTTTCTTATCAACTGTTTTGATAGTGTATTTAGAAACACTCCCCAATATATTTATCTTATATTCATATTCATATTCATATTCATATTCAAATTCAGATTCAGATTTGATTATTGATATTTTATTTCATTACAAGATAAATAATCTTTTATTAGCCTAGCAGTTACAACTAGACAGGCCAATGGCAATGGATTACTGAAATAACAGTTCATTGAACATAAAGGAAAGAACGAGAAAATGAATACAACATATGACTAATGTATATTCAAGTATAAATATATTTGAGTTTTTAAGCAATATATTTTCAGGGCACAAATTAAGCTGTTTTTTCGACTATGCATGATGTAGGATTCTAAGAAAAATATGACTTAATTAAGACACATAATCAGGGGAAAATTGTATAACTCTGTCGATCCCAAAATAGCTTTCTTTATTCTGTAACAAAAACAAGAGTGATTTTTGAATCTTTTTCTTGCAATATGAGTTTAGAACTATTCCTAGTAGAAGTAGGAATTGAATTCCATAGTCTTGCACCAACCCTAGAGAAAGAATTAAAAGTTTAGTCTTGCTGAGTGAGTGTATGGTTTGTTAGCAGTCCAACACTGCATCCTTCTCCCGCAATAGTACCAAACAAATGCACTCAAAGTATGAATAGAAGTTAAAAGTGGAGGCGCGTATGGCCTCATGATCATCTGCTCAGCTACTGGTTAACGAAGGCCGCATTCTGAAGGCAGTTTTGTGCAGCCTTCTTTAGCTAGTTTGTTCTCAGTTCAAACACAAGGTGACAACTTACTGTCTCGCTATACTTGTTTTCAACAAATTATACTTAAAGAATATTGATCCACACAACCTCATCTTCTACAAAATAGTTCATATAGTGCGTATGCTGTGATTGGCCAAAAACCCAAGTGATACGAGAGTGTGTCACTCGGGTTTGAATTCAGATTCTGAGACCGTATTCTCGCAACCTCCACTATATTACGTGGAAAACCATTCATATTTTAACCAAAATTCAACCATCTACTACTACCTCTTGTTGAAGAATCAAACTACTTCTTACTTGCACTTAAATCTTCTTTGGGCCCCGTTATATCGATAAATGATTTAGAAAAATACTTGTGCCATGGCAACTTTCACTTTTAAGCGTTTTTATTCTGAGCATTTGGAAACAAATAAATGATTTTGGAACGAGAGAGATCCGTTACTTGCCACCATCTTCAACATGCTTAATCAAGTCTTGAGGTTTTTCCCATAGCTTCGCCATGCGCAATCTTGAAAACCACAGCAAAGATTTTTGGATAATGGTTTTCACGTCACTTTCGTCGACTGCAAGGCAGACTTTTGTCTGAATTATTTGCAGTGTTGGACAGTGTCAGATTGTTGGTTGTGTATATCCAAATTGTCGTGCCATGCAATGCAAATATTACGCAATCATATCGTGATCACAGCCCCCTTAACTGAAAACCCTGCCAATCTATTCTACTTTTCTAACAATGCAAAGTTTGGGTTGTTGATTGTCACAAGCTGCTAACCTTTTGATATTCATACAAGAACTGTTATTATGTTAACCAATACTAACACCTCCAACAGTGTCGGCACTTTTCTAGCAGGCCGGTTTTTGTTTGGTTTTGTCTACCAGACACACAATTCGGCAACCTTTTACAGTCGGCTTACAATGCTAATAAAGTTATAAGTTCTTAACATAGGTTGAATTTCTCGTGGTTGAAGCACGAAAAGAAACTTCTTTCTATGAATTCTAAAAGTCCTTGAACCGGGTCGCTGACAGACCGGGTCACTGACACAGAGCCACTGATGGTCTTGGCGAGGCTGGTCAGCATTAGTTTAGGATATCACATTTTTCAACAAATATACGCTCAGTTTTCGTCAAAACGTACGCGTTTTGTGTATTGTTTCTTAAGTATAATGGGTTCGATCGAACCATTTGGACCACCTCTGGATCCACCACGGGGGGAGAGAAGCTCCTGCAGGGCTCGGACGCCCTCCCACCTCGCACCCATGCCAACAGTGTTTACGGTACCAGTCGTGCAGGAACAGTCATAAATATCTTAGCTGAAAAGTGCATTACTTAAATTAAACAAACTATGTCATCATTATTTTGCTCAGCGATTTCGAATTGATTATAGTGTAGTACTTTCTCTATAGGAATAATTTTTTTTGCTGCTGTTTGAGCTACTTCGTTTTCTTCTCCTGGGAGGACTGAGTGAGTATTTTTAAGTACTACAAGGAAACTTGGGGGGGGGGGGGGGTGCGTGGAGGGTAGAAGGCGTGTTGGCAAGGAGAGGGTCAGGGTTTCACAGAGCCCCGGCAGAATTTTACTGTAAAATAAAATAACAGGTAAACACCTTATCAGGTTGGATATTGGAAAATACTACCTTTGGAGGGGGGACTATTTTCAACAATTATTGTCAAATCATTTAAATTTTGAAACAAATACGTTTTTTCTATTCTAATAAATTGATAGGCGACTTAGAGGGCGGGTATTCGGAAATAATATAAATACTCAGGGTATTGACTGAGACTGGGCGGATAATCGGAAATAGTATCTATAAATACGCAGGATATCGACTGAGAGGGCGGATAATCAGAAAAACTAACTATTTGGAGTCAGGATGTTAATATGTTAAACATTAATATTATTATTTCCAGTTATCTATCCGGCTCTCAGTCGTATCATTGCATTGCTTAAAACAAGAAGGGTGGAACTGTTTATATTAAAAAACTTAATGATTTTTTAAAATAACTTTTAAAAATAATAATGAAAGACCAATTGAATTGTTAGTTTAGCCAGGAATGTTCTTCTCACACATCAGCTTATTTCCTGTGCCGCTGCAATAAGCTGTCATTCTGATGCAAACTGAGTTACTAGTACATTTACAAGATCAAAACCATGCAAAGAAAGGTTCCTTGTAATTGACTCACTGAAGGCATTTATATCCGTTCTCCGCCGCTTACCCTTTGATGTTCCAAGTTAAAACTTTTTCCGCGCCGGAGGTGACGGAAAGTTATGAGAGACTATATTTTCCTGTCTAGGGAACTTTTCTGATAACGTTGTGCAAGGAGAGGAAATGGTTGTGTAAAGATCTTATAGTGGTTCAGAACTCTAATATTTGAAATGTTTAAAATACTAATAGATTAAAAAGGAACCTACATTTGCTTAATGTTTCCGCTGAATATACTTGTTTGAACTTGCTATTGTCTCAGTTCTGTCTGGTAATGTAAGACCCAATACAAGAACGTTTGGTTCTATTAACGTAGATATTTGTGCTTTCTTCCCGTTAACAAAAAATGGTCGTGAAAACTTTTTGTCGAATTGAGAAAAATAAGAATGTGTAAAATTCATTTGCAAAGTTATAAAAGGTTCTGAATGTCTTGGTGTAACACAATGGTAAACTAAATCCTTCCTATAAGGCCAGGAATTATTTCCGCTTTCCGTAGTGTAAGCTGATAAAAGTCTGTAACTCTTCCCTGAAAAAGACACTAATCCATCGCAGGTTGGCCTCCAGCAGATGCTATAGTACTCATTTATTCAAGCTGAGTCGACCGTAACAAATCTAGTAAATAGCTAGTGCTTTTCTCAATGACACAACACAGCGAAAAAATCGGGCTTTAAAATCACGACTGGTTTGTCTAGGTAACGAGTCAGACCGGCTCTGAACTATTAGACCACTGCATGCGTGTGAAGTGAAAACTTGAGAAGTTTCTAAAGTGTTGTATGTTTGTTTACCAGGGTGCCCTGTCATCACGGATCGCACTCCAACTTCGAATGCCCGAAACTCACACGAAATCCTGGCGCCACGACCGTTGCGATGTGTGCGCGACGGACCTGGATCAACTGAAGCGTGAAGCCATCACCATGGTACACACTCTGGAGGAGTCGCAGTTCATGGCTTATTACAACATTCCCGGATACCTGGTGGGCCCGAACGCTGACCAGCTAATTCGCCGCGCTGACAAGTTGCGTTTTCAAGGCAGTTACGGAGCCGACCCAGGCGAGCGTTCGGCGGGATATGCGCGCGGCTCGGAGGACGCAACGCCTTCGTTCTTCGCCAGGTGAGTGGAACAAAACTTGTCAGTTCTGAGACAGCGGCTGAGACGAAGAAAACTGTCTAATGCCCTGAGTGTAGGAGGTTCCGCTGGGTGTTATTCTTCTTGAAAGTGCGTCGGTTAGATTTTCTTGAATTGCTCTTGGGAGACATGAATAGGCAGGGCAAGCAAAATGGCAGATGGCAGACAGCCAGATAGACATATAGATAGACATGCAGACAGACAGACAGACAGATAAATAGATAGATAGATAGATAGACAGACAGACAGACAGACAGACAGACAGACAGACAGACAGATAGATAGATAGATAGA
>JAOBYF010000010.1:19799-30293 GCA_025403605.1 Parazoanthus darwini
GCTTCTGTGCGACTGTCTTCGTCTCCCGATTTGGGATACTATAGGCTTCTGTCCATTTTGAGAAGTAATCGCCCACACCAATAATGTACTTGATGCCGTGGGACGTCTCCGGCAGAGGCCCCATGAAGTCTAAGGCAACACGTTCCCATGGATACCCTCGACTGGCACCGAGTCCATCATGTTCTGGAACGTACTTAGAGCTTCTGTTAACCCAAACGGCATGACACAAAACTTGAAAAATCCCTACTGCGTGACGAACGCAGTCTTTTTCCGGTCTTTCGAGTCAACTTCGACCTGCCAGTATTCACTAGCTAAGTCAATGGTGGAGAAGAACTTGGCCCCTCCCAACTCGTAAAGGGTTACGTCAATTCGCGGGAGAGGGTAAGCGTTTTTACTGTCACATCGTTGACCTTTCTGAAATCAATGAAAAATCTGGTACTACCGTCACGGGAACAACGGGCGATGACCACGGACTTGAGGATTCTTATACGACCCCTCCTTCGAGCATTGAGCGCAAATTCTTTTCCATCTCTTCTTGCTGATGGAAGAGCACTCTTCGCGCTCTCTGTTTGATGGGTGCTGTGTCCCCTGTTGGTATCCTGTGATGCACCTTTTCTGTCCGCCCTAAGTCACCGGAGTCTCTTGAGACTATGTCCTCGAACTCCTCCGGAAGCTCTGTTAATCGGGACTCGGCACCAGTCATTAGTCGTTTCCCGACAGCTTTGTAGATTCTGGGCGTTTGGCGAGAAAATGGTCCCCAGAAAACTGCCTCTGAATATTTGTATGGTGCATTCGGCAAAGGTGAATAATATTTGTTTCTTTGTTTTAGTGTGTGCATCAAAGTACTCTGGTGGTTGCATATCCTACTACCCGGATTTCCACGCAGTTCGGAATCCCGTGGCAGTTGAGAAGTTTGAGAATGAATTTCTGTAAGTAAAAACTTATTTTCATTGGGCTGTCAAGCATCCAAATCTTGGTTATCAGTAAACCAGGACTAAAATTTTACCGATGATTTCGTTCAGCTTGTAATATGCCAATCTGGATCACAAATTTTATACTAGTCGATTTGACTACTGATTGAAGTTAGGTAAAAATCTTGAAAGCCATCTGTTATCTAACAGACCCAGTTCATAAATTAAATTCTTACTAGTCCTGGGTTAGTGCTGATAGATTTTTTTAGAACCGGGTCCAGTTCAAAATTCAGAAAATATCGGCGGTGGCAAAACCTCTACGTGTATTTTTAAGATGAATTCCTGAGTGTTGTCTTTCAAACAAGTTTAGCACTATACATCTAAGAATTTGGTCGCCAAGTTTATTTTTGCTTGAAATGCCTTTCAAAGCTAAAAGCAGGGTAGTCTAGATGTCCAATAGATACATCATGGAAATAAATGTTCTGTTGGAGTACATTGTACATGTAGAGCAGTTGATAACTGGGAGACCTGTTGTAATATTGGGTAACAAAAAATGTCAGTAATCCATGATTGTTTGTAAAAGCCTTTCGTAAAGTTCATTGGCACAGAAAATGGAAAAGAAGTGTGTGCCACTGTCAGTAATGTGCATTATTTGGCTGTCGTGTCGGCGCGTCTGTTCCTTCTGTTCAAAATAGCTCTGACAGTAATAACCCATGCTAAATAAAGGATTTATTCATCCCGTTCGCTCGCACCACTTCCTTTTATGAACACCGATCTTGTCCTGAAAGGTTCAATAGAACTAAGTTGATTGGTTGTCAGAATAAAGGAGTTGGTCGTTCACTCTGAACTCTGAGATAAAGAGCGAAATTCCCCCAACCTTTCAAAAGAAAATGTACAGATATAGGTAGTGGGAAATTAGAAAACATTTTGCACCGTTGAGTGTAAGGGTGCTTTGAATATTGGGCCACTAAGTTGGACTTCTCTTTTTGCGTCAGCCATAATTTTTTTTTAACAGCCTTTATAGCTAGTTATTCGTATCACTCCTCTTTTGCTTCCCAACAGGCGATATCTCACCAGGAAAATTGGCTTTGAAGCTGTCATGAGAGTACGAGCAACCAAAGGTCAGCATTTGCTGTTGAAAGTAATATCAGCCCTACTAACACTTCATGTCTTTTTCCCATTCCTCATTTTCAGATAGATCCATAAATGTTATTGCACTTTTATCGCGTACAGCTGTGAAATAAACTGTCAACTCTTTCTAAAGCTTTTCTCTAAAAACTGACCCAACCTTGCGCAGACTTTAAAAGAAAAAAAAGTACGAAGCGCACATAAATGTAAACCTGAATTCCCTACATGTTGAACTTGAAGAAAAACTAAATATTATCCTGTATTGATTGCAGTCGTGGCTTATAAATGTTAGTTTTCAGATTTATACCTATGTTACCACTTTTTAGTTGCATTTTTCCTGAAACATGCACTACCTTCGGCTGGCAAGCGTTACATGATTGTAACTGACTAATATAAAGGCCAGTTTATACTAGCAATTTTTGTCGCGATTCCCATTGCAATATTTTTGCACTTGCGCTGCTACTTCCAAATTGCATGTAAAGCAGCCGCAATTTCCGTGAATTTGAGTGCCTGGAAACTTGCAATGTTTTGAACAATCCCGAAACGTGATGCAAATTGACAGCGAGAAAAATTGCAGTGGAAACCGCGACAAAAATTGCATCAAAAATTGCTAGTATAAACGGGCCTTAACGCTTGATAGTTTTGCAACTAAAGGCTACAGATAACAATTTTGTTTCCCTAAGACTTGTAATCCTGGTAATTCCATTTGATCATTACATGCGTGTGAGCCTTGTAATTAACTTGTTTATGTGAATGAAAACAGGCGAAGTTACTATTATCCAACATTGGTTTAGAAATCTGAAATAGTAAGAAACTGTAAATGGGTAACACTTCATTTTTTTTCTTCTGTAGGACTCAGTATCCACACATTCCATGGTAACTTTTTTGTCCGATCAACGGACCTCGTGTCTCTACCCAACGTCAATCCTGACTCAGCCTTTAGTATGCAAATAGATATCGAAGACACATTGAGCGACTCTAATGTGGTGTGCTTCCAGTCAGCTCTTTTATATACAAGTTCAAAGGGTGAGTAACGTACAAAACAGGTTGTTTATGTAGGTGATGCATCCCTTCTCAAGACATATATTTTAGCACGGCTCTACTCTAAGAACGAAAGACCCTATTGGATCTTTGACAATAGCATTAGCGGCAAAAGCTGACACGTTATACGTCATTGTATGTTTGTCTGCGGGTGGTAAAGTTTATTCCAAAGGTTATGTTAGGGTAGTTCTGGTTGTATTTTTTATCCAGCAGCATCTCCCGTATTACAGACTCCCCATGGTGCTTTTCATCAGCTTATGTATTTGGTTCAGTAGTCGTGAGTCTTAACCAGACACCTTTTAAGCTGCTCACAATTATTTCTGTATGGTACATAAAGTTGCATGCTCTCTCAGTTAACAGATCACAATATCGGGATCACCCTGCTGTTTTTGAGAAGCATGCAAGCAATTTCTAGATCCCTGATAGCGCTTTGAGAGACTAGGCTAATTGCTTAACTTCCTGCCCATGACGGTGTGGCGAGAGACGTTTGCGCAAAGTTTCACCCTCGACCAGGCTTGGATTTTAACCTGGGACCACCTGGTTGACAGTCCAGATCTTACCAACAGTTCTAATCTTGTACACAAAAGACGAATGACCATTTATAATAAGCAAGTGGAAAAATAGTTTATCCACGGCAACAGCTTTGCAGAGTATTTTACAGAAGAAAGTTAACAAAAAGTTATCGAATACTAGCTGGGAAGGCTTCTCGAAAAGTGAGAGAGTATACTATTTTGGCCTGACTATTCAATCGTAAAAATTAATATCTGAGCCGTATTTTGATTTACGTTAAATTAAAGAACTGAATAATGGCCTGTCAATTTCTGGAGGCAGTGGTTCATATTCACGTGCCCGTGCGAGAAACTGGCCGGTAACAAATTGGTCGAGTACTTGTAGTATCTGGCGTCTCCATGGAAGATAGCTCCAATTTATTTTTCCCCTAGTATTTATAAATAAGTTGTTGTAAGGAGCCTCCTGGTTTCTAAGGGACTCCTCGCCAAAGTACTCGATATATGCTGTTAAAAATGTATTCTTTTGACTTTGACAAATAAAATAAATCAGTAAATAGCTGCTTTACTTTATTATGATGATCATGCTGGTTGTATCTGCTGCAGGTGAAAGGCGCATCCGTGTACACACCTTGGCTTTGCCGGTCACCAGCAAGTTACAAGATGTTTATGCCAATGCAGATTCCCAGGCCATTGCTGTTTTACTCTCTAAAATGGGTTAGTTATCACAGTAGCGTGATGGAGTGCAACTAACAGTAACTGTGATGTATTTATAAAGTAACACGATTATGAAGCTCTCTCCGTAGCCTTTTGTTATGTTATCCATCTAAGCCTTGGGGTACTTCCTGCAGTGGCTCTTTCAAGAACAGAACTCCATCCAAAATGGGTACCTTCTTATACAAGAATATTGAATGAAAAGGCAGGGGACTTGCAAATTTAATGATTTGCACGAATCTTAAATAAAACTTATTCCCCAAAGCTCCTCACTCAATTTGTATTTAAACACAAAATACGGTCTGTTACATCAAATGTATGACATAGGAATGGTTACTATTTTCGTTCTAATTTAATGAAAGAGGTACTTTTTGAGTCCTAATTCCCCTTACCCTGGTGTAGTACCTCAGTGGGTTTTAAATTTGTATTTTGTTTACGTACCTCAGTGGGCTCCGACTGGTAGATAAGTTGCCAGTTTGAGAGGAGGTAAATAACATGTTTGTTTTTGCAGCTGTTGATCGCACATTATCTTCTTCACTGGGAGATGCAAGGGAGGTAGGTCCTCTACACGTATTGTTTGTGGTATTTCATCTTAGTTTTTATCTAGGATCAGTTGGTATTGTTTGTTTGTTTGTTTGTTTGTTTGTTTGTTGAGGAGCTAGTTAACTACGAGGGGAAAATGCAAAGGAAGTCTTCTTTGAAATGATTCTTTTGGTTTACTTGCGTTAGTAATTTTTGGAGTTTTTTCTTTTAGTTTACATACGTTGGCAATCTTTGGAATGTTTTCTTTAGTTTAGTTTACATGCGTTAGTAATCTTTGGAATTTTTTCTTTTAGTTTACATACGTTGTTAACCTTTGGAATGTTTTCTTTAGTTTACATGCGTTAGTATAGTATCTTGCAATTTAGCCTTTATAATTACAATAGAAAAGCATTTTTTGTAGTGACGGTTTATGGAAACGCAAGACTTAATTCTCGCTACTTTCTACGGTCATTTAAATCGAAAATGACTATAGTGCTGCCGTGAGTAGTTCATCTGGTACACCTTGTAAAGTATGTTAAGGGAGTGTTGTTCTTTTCTCAAGGCGTTAATGAATGCAAGTATTGACAGCTTGAGTGTTTTCCGGTCACAAGTTGCCAACATGGGTCAGAGTGGACAGCTGCTGGCACCATACTCATTACGACTGTTGCCGCTATTTATCTTGGCACTTCTCAAGCACGTAAGTATTAACTAAACCTGCCCTGCTGCTACTGTTGTTGCACTATTAGAGTTGGTACGGTCGATCGGGAAAAGATGTTAAATTTTTGAAAGTGATTTGAAATCAACGAAGTCATTTTTTTGTGCCCTCTGAAAAGTCTTGCTACAAAGAACTGGAAAAGGAGTTCTTTTTAAGTCATGAAAAATTATGTAACTTAAAAAAATAAAGGAAGTCTTATAATTTCGTTCTCAAGTTTCTGTGTGGACCCTGACTGTATTATCAAAATTTGTAGAATCGTTTCTGGTTTAAGTTCCGGGGTCATTCGTTTTGTTTGTTAACACGTGAATAAACAAGTGATGTAACATAAATCAAATATAGGTTTTAGGAAGCTTTCCTTGAGATATCACTGATCCCTAAATAGAAAGAAACCCTCTATCAAGAGAAAAGTTAAAAAGCTTAGTATAGCGAATTTCTTGGAGAGGAGAGGACATGCTCGAAAACTGCTTTCTTTGCAACGAATGATGGATTGATTGATTGATCGATTGATTGATTGACTGATTGATTGACTGATTGATTGATTGACTGACTCACTGATTGACTGACTCACTGATTAATTGATTAACTGATTGATTGATTGATTGATTGATTGATTGATTGATTGATTGATTGATTGTATCATGTTTTAAGCTGGTTCAACATGACAGATTTAACTATTGTACCTTGAGAGAATTTGTACTGAATCAGAGCTTTACTTTTAGGTTGCGTTCAGACTGGGAACAGGATCCCGATTGGACGAACGCTGCTATGCCATGCAGCAGTTGAAGGTTATGCCTCTCAGCCTGACCATGCTCAGTATTTACCCCAGGATGTACCCTCTTCATAGCATCTCCGACGAGGTTTGTCAGCTCTTTTTACCGAAAAGTTATTGTTCAATATATGTGCGAAATCGGTTAGTTCCCAGCACTTGGATTATGGTTTCTAAAAGTGTTTTTACACAGAGATTTTCTTAACGTCCCTCTCCATGGAAGAAGTGGACCATTTTGTCTCAAGTGTAGTTTGTTATTAACTAAGCATGTTGCATTTTACTACCGCAATTTATGCGGACACCTACTATGAAACATTTTCGAGTGAATATAAGGGACTCAATGTCATGATCATCGTTTGGTCATCTGCATTATCGTCATTATCCATTATTATATTTATTATTGTTACTGTTGTTGTTGTTGTTGTTGTTGTTATTATTATTTTAAGTGGGAAAAGAAGATCCCTGAAATATGGGCAAGGCCGGACACTGGACTAGTGATCTCGAGTTGGAAGTTAACTGAGGCAAACACACTCACACAGTTTGGTGTTACACCTTGTGTATGTGAGATCCCAGGGGGATAACTGACATGTGTTTCAATTTCAGGGTGGTATCCAGACGAAGTCAGGTGTTGTGGCACAGCCACCAATTTACCACTTGTCGGGCGAGAAGCTCAGCAGGGTTGGCATCTTCTTAATGGACACTGGACACGTGAGTCTGCCCATCCGCTTTCTTGTCTAATTGTTTAAATTTTGATTTCCTTGTGCTATGTTCTTCGTAGAAAGATAAGATCGTAGGTGTCTTAATAAGCTAAACTTGGTTCTTAAGGTGGTGTTACTACAAAAATCTGTCAATGAAGAGTTTTTGAACACCATTCAAAAATTTGTAACCATGCGCTATGTTACAAGATCTTCATTTTATATGCATGAATGTTGTGCGAAAAATCGTCTTCCCGTGCAACATCTAGATCCTTAGTTCAACATTTTTATGCTTAATGGTGTTTTGGAGGAATTTTGTTAACTTCAGGGCACATGTACCACATACACCTTAGTAAAGAGTTTTGTTAACCTCGATCAACACTCTAAGTATTCCATGTTTTAATATATATGTTTCAAGAGAAATAACTAAAACATCTCTCTACTATAGTTCTCGCTTCAGTTCTCTAAATGATATGTTTGACTCTTTAGGCGTTTTACGTATGGATAGGAAAGGATACGCCAAATGAAATTCTGCAACAAGTTTTCAATGTGCCCAGTTTTTCAAGTATTCCTGATAACTTGGTAAGTCACGTGGTCGTTTTATGTAAAAACGAAGAGAATTTGAAAATGAGTTTGCAGTTTTGATTTTAATGAGCCCTGAAATGGTTGTTGGTTTGAGAGGAACACGTCTGTTTTCGACATCTTATCTTGTATGACCAACCCAAATAAAGAATTATCTGTGGTATGGTGTACGGTGGGAGGTAGGTAGGTAGATAGACGGATGGACTGACAGACAGACAGACAGACAGGTATATGTTTACAAGTAGATAGGTACTGTGAGTAGTAGAGAGACAGGTATATGTTTACAAGTAGATAGGTACTATGGGTAGTAGACAGACAGACAGACAGACAGACAGACAGACAGACAGGCAGGCAGACAGACAGGTATATATAAGCGGAGGGGTTTGCGCAGTGGCAAGATCTCTGCCTCCCAACCCAAAGGTCACCGGTTAGATCCCCGGCCTGGTCGAGGTTTGAATATTTGGTTGACCTTCTTTCCCCCTAAAGTTGACTCAGCTTTCAATCCTTCCGAGGTCAGTGAAATGAGTACCAGCATACATGGACCGCTTAGAGGCGGCTGTCAGAGGCGCCTATATATGCTTCCGGTCCGCTGGGGGTAAATGATCATTGTAAAGCGCCTTTGAATATGTATATAGAAAGGGCGCTATATATATGCTTCACTTTACTTTTCACTTTTTATATGTTTACAAGTAGATAGGTACTATGGGTGGTAGACAGACAGACAGACAGACGGGTATATGTTTCAAGTAGATAGGTACTGTGTGTAGTAGACAGAGACCGACCGACAGACAGACAGATGGACGGACGGACAGACAAGTAAATGTAGGTAGATGGGTAGGTAGGTAGGCAGGCAAGTAATGTTGTACAAACACTTTTTTTTAAATCGTTTATGTTGTTAACCTTTTGGATACTAAAACCGGTGATTCAGATCTAGATTTTTATGTTTTGGAAACCCTGTTATAGAAATGAAAACCACGTTTTTAGAATGGAACCTAAATCAATTTTTTAAATCAACTTTTGATTTAAGAAATCTTTTCGGTTCAACGTGAAAGCGTAGGGTCAGTCGGGTATTTGGTCTCAAGAATTTTTGTTACTCATACAAACTCCATTTTTCAGGCCTCTTTCCCAGAGCTGGACAACCCTCTATCAGAGCGAATACGTAACTTCGTGGACTATTTACAGAGTGAAAGAACTTGCCACGCTGTAATACATATCATACGGTAAGTCTGTCAATATACAAAGTCAAGGGACTTTCCACGCTGTAATACATATCATACGGAAAGTCTGTCGATATTCGGAGCCAAGGGACTTGCTTGCTTGTGTCAGTGCGGCATATTGTTATTGGAACCCAATTTTATCAGTTTTATTCTGCTTATGTTGCAGAGAGGACAGTCGACAGCGGCCTTTGTTTCTGCAACACTTGGTGGATGATCGGTCGGAGTCCGTGATGTCGTACTACGAATACCTCGTGCATCTCCAAAGACAGATTAACAACTGAAAGACAGGCGGGTATACCGGAAGTCTTGGTTCTTCTATGTAGTCTATTGGCAATTATGCATGTGATGGTCGACTTCAACCTCCACACATTTTGGTTGCGGGTTTAAAAACGATGGGCTTACCCGCAAGACTGGAGTCTAGCAGGTGCGAGGTCCGTTATGGCCAGGCTTGAGAACAAACACCTTTGAGGGTTTACTCTAACGATACACAGTATCCTAGAGCTTGTGTTTGTATTAAACTCTTACTAATGAAAGACCCTGTGACGGAAAGCCGGCGAGCGCAGATTAGTTTTAAAGGAACTACAGAAACGCATATCTAAACTGCACGATCTCTGGCAATAGTCCAGTTTCGTATTCGTAGTTGCCGCTGATTACAATAGCTACAGACTCATTTACTCAGTGTTAGCCTCGTCTTGACGCTAGTTATTTTATTGTGGAGGCTCAGACTGTTATGTATGTTCAACATCAAGTTGAGGCTATTGCTGAGTAAAAGAGTATGTAGTCATTAAAAGCAGCGGCGACTACGACTACGAAACTGGACTATTTTGGTCCTGTCTGTGTAAGCGGATGATGCTCTACATGTATACCGATTGGGCTTTGGTCCTGTGCCTATATATCGACAGTGCTTTGGTTCTGTGTGTATACGGATGGTGCTGTTGAGATTTTCTTCAGGCAATTGTTTTATCATTTCTGCTTGCACGAAAGTACAGGAGGCCTGGTGATACATTCTTCTCACCGTGACTTGCTGAGATTGAACTTAAACACACAGCTACTGCGGTCTTGAACGGACAGTGTGGCCCAGTTGTTTTAGTATTGCCCAGCTAAGTGTACAGCACAGTTGTAAACCTCGCCTACCTCAAATTATATTGCTTGGATTCACGTTCATCATGATCAGCAACGACAGTTCTCTGCCTTCAAAAGGTGAACAGCTGATAAAGTGAAAAACACCAAAGTTTTGGTCGAGCTACTGGAGATATTCTGAGCAGATTCAAGTCGAACTAGAGATCTAAAACTCACAAACAGTGTCTACTTGAGGCAGTCAGACATTAGCACAAAATGGCAAACAGCCTTCGTGAAACACGTTTACAATGTTATAGATTGTATTAGGACATAGTAGTTTGTTGCAATTTGATTTAAGAGCTCATCAAATGTGTAAATTTTACAGCTTCTTTATTAAATCCCACTTCCTCGGTTTCTTTTCGTCTGTTTAACCTTGTGTTCTTCAAGTTGTCCACGTTCTGCAGTAGTCCAGTTTCATATTCCTAGTTACCGCTGATTGCAATGACCGTAGACTCAGTTCTACAGTGTTAGCCTCGACTTGGTGTTGAATATACATTTATACCATGCGGCGAGAACGATTAGAATTTCGAGCCACAGACAATTCACAGATTTGTAAATACATCAAATCGAGGGTGACG
>JAOBYF010000011.1:5681-25157 GCA_025403605.1 Parazoanthus darwini
ATTCACACACAAAGTAGGGTCAAAGTACGATGTGGGCCTACTTTGGACCTACTTACGATCCTAGTGTGAAAAGGCCTTTTAGTGTTACAACAAACGTTTTTTTTTGGCTTTTCCTCAGTTTAAAAACTAAATAGTTTTGGCGGCCGAGGCTTGTTTTGATTTATCCGTTTGGGGCACTGCGCTTTTAATCATTTTACCCTCATTAGTGCTAAATGACGAATTCTAGTGACAAATGCTTACAACTTGTATACATATATTGCCTATCAATAGGTTGGGAGAATTTTTCATTTCATTTAAGAGTTTGTAGTAGTAAATGATAACATTCTCGAAAACAGTCAAATAGTGCTGCCTTTTAATGGGTTAATTAAGATCGCGTGTTCAGCTGCTTGCGGCAAAACAACAACAATAATAATAATAATAATTATTATTATAACAACAACAACAACAACAACAACAACAACAATCTTTTATTTGTACGCAGGGCTTACTAACTGAAAGGAAAAAATGATATGGTATACATTATAACCACACGCCTTTTTTTTTGCTAGAACCTTTGTTAGTAACTTTCGGCTGAGGCTGGGCTGTTCTTAACTTTTTGGCGATTTCAGCCTAAAATTGTTCTTACATTTTTCTTATTTCCTGATGTTTTCAAACAGTGGATTAGTTGCCCAAAAAACTAAAAGGCACTAAGAAATACGTGTTTGGTATTGATTCATCCAGTGGTATGCGAAAAGACTTGAAACTGTCCATACAGCATCCGTGAACGTCACGAGCGCGCTTATCACTCTTTCAGCGCCCAATATTCCAGCTAATTCTAACAACTAAACAAGTCTTTGTATACATGTGCATCTTAGTCTACATACAAGGATTACATTAAACTCTTAAATTTTTCTGATCAATACTTCAGCCTGGTAATTGTTCTTATTTATCAAATTATCAACGTACAAAGACTACCAATGTAATAACATAAGTCTACGTCCCGTCACGAGAGACAGGATTACTTACCCCGGCTGGAATGTGGTATCCACAAATTGTAACACTTTCGTTTAGTATGCGGCCGTTGACCGGCAAAACTGGATAAAGTCTGAATACGAAACGATTAAATTGGCTGTTATACTTACTAAGATTTTAATTGCTGTTCTCTCAAATGGATAGAGAGACAGACTGGCAGACAGATAGACAGACAAGCAGACAGACCGACAGTTTCTATTCTGATTCTGAATTTATATCGCTTAATAGTTACTAGTTTCTCAAAACCATCACTAAGAAGAATTCTTAAAGAGAAGAGACAAGAGACTTACTGAAGTTTGTAGTTACAGCTTTAAAACGAGGGCGAGTACTGTAGTTAAACTTTGAATCGGAAAACAAACTGGTTTGGATTTTAACATTATTCAGATGTCCGCTTCAAGTCTTTTCAAAACTACTAATTTTTTATAACATCTTAGCCCGCCGTTGCCAAAATAGACTTTTGACGTGTTTTGGAAGAGCAATGGTTTCCGAGTAAATTTTGTTAAAAAGTATTGAACAAAACCATAGTCGTCTGGAGGACATTCAGGTTTTGTTAACAGATCAATGAAACTTCATACGCGAGTCAACTGTTAAGTGTTGGTTTTCTCGAATGAAAAACTGTTGTTGAATCATAAAATGAATAAACTACTTCAGTGGTATGTTGTATTGAGTTTATACAGTCCTTGGCCTCCAAATTGTCCTCAAAGTTTCTCATTCTCACTTTTCTGACAATTTCTCAGCCTCGGGCCTGTATAACTCAATACAACATACCACGGAAGTAGCTTATTCACAAAATACATGCATATTTATAAACACATCAAAAATCCGCCTATACGCAAGCATTCATACAAAGCCCACATACCTCAACGTTTCTTTGATGCAAGCTTTCAAAAATGGCATTTTCTGTAACGTTTTGTGGTTAGCGAATTCTCCCCGACTTAAGACCGAAGTAACTTCTTTATGAAGTAAGTCTTGTGCTTCGTGGTTGTTGGCGAGATTATAGAGCAACCATCCAGCGAGGTACGAGGTCTGCAGAGGAAATGTAACCTGTATCAGCATGTCCGACATTCTTGTTTAAAAAGAATGATAATAACTTTGTTTCCTAAAATACGAAGTTAAGTTAAGCCTGAAAAGTTTCAGTGCAACTTACAGAATAAAAGAAGTAAAAAGCTTACGAATCCAAAAAAAAAAAACCAATTTCATACCCTATTCATGATCAGAAGTTCGAAAAAACCTACCTTGAAAGGTGACACAACCCCGCATAGCTTTAGGGGAGTACCCCCCCGGGGATATTTTGCTCCGCTAACCGAAGTTGTGTCATACAGAAGGGACCTTTGCCGTTTGCCAAAGGACTACATTTGGAGAATCAAGTTATGTACTTGCCACAAATAGCGTTAAATGTATGTTTTATTTACGGAAATGTTAGGTCATGTGATTACTGTAACATACCGTGTCTACACCGCCAAAAAACATCTCTATGGCGCTAACATTTATCTCGTGACGCGTCAGTTCTTTCTTGGCGAGGAGATAGGTCAACACTGGCACACCTGCAGTTTTAACATTTTAAAATCCGAAATAGTTATACACCCTAATAGACTTTATCACATTTTTTACTTCAATCTAAAACTTGACAATTAGCCTTTTTCTAATGCGAGAAATTGGCAAACTTTCTAACAACAAAACATTTTCACCATACATTCTCTCTTAACCCTTCTATGAAACGTCAAACATGACAAAAGTTTTTAGTAAAACAACAACATATAGGTTATCTCGCAAATTTATGTCGAAATCTCGACAAGACATCTGATATAGGTGTTGAAATCTCTGTATATATAAAAAGGAAGCTTGGAAATCTTATATATATAGGTCGCATGTTCATGCACATATATCTGGCTGGATTTTCCAAAAGGTGACTGACAGCGACAAGATTATACAGGGTAGACGGCCCGACCTCCCTAACTGACCTCTTTTGACCTCCTGTAAAACTCCTAAATCTTTAAATATCCTAAATATCCTGGACATTTTCAAATAAAGCGAAATCCAGAGAGCTGCTAACGTCTCTGCTAATCGATTTAGACCGGAAACGATAGGTGTAAGTCGCGCGTTTTCAACAAAACCTGAGGTTGACCGGAAAAGGCTCTTCAAATCACACTACAGTACAACGTTTCAACCAAAAATTGTGAGCAATGTAAAATCGATGAAGTAAAACCATCTTGAAATTCCCTGTCTTTTGAGAAAAAGCGCATCAAATTCCCAGCAGACAGACAGAACTTACGGCGGTTTGAAGTTAGGTGATTTTAAGAGAAAACGAGGCCTATTTTGCTCCATTTCAGCAGGCTCCTTTTGGAAAATCCAGCCAGATGTAGGTTGACATTTTCGATTGCATTTTGAATATCGAATTCCCGAAAAAAAATCAGTCCCGCGAATATTTTGGGATTAATCTTGCGTGCAGTACAGTACGGTATTCGGCAAAAACGTTCTACGACCGAAAACTTTGTATCATTCAAATGCTGTTGAGCTTGTGCAATAATGGAAGGAATTTTATCAAAGACATTGTCAAACTATGCAGTCTCCATCGTGTCAACATCGAACATCAGCACATCGTACACGTACTGCACTGCACCGAAATACGCGCGGGACTGATTTTATTTCGGGAAATCAATACCAAGAAAGCAATCGATAATGTCAATATACAAATATATTCAAAACTCTTTGGTTTAACATAAAGGATTTGATAAACAGAGCGAGAGGAGAGCCTTAGTTAAGCTTTTGTAGTAACATAATGTGAAAGAGTCGTGGTTGCGATGTGTTGTCTTGGAATATTTCATAGTGGAAAAGAGTTGACCTGTTGTGTTGTGATGTGATGAGCTGTTGTGTTATGTAGCGTTATTTTGGGTGTGTTGTGATGTGATATGTTGTGATGTGTTGTATTGGGTTGTGTTGTGTTGTGTTGTGTTGTGTGGTGTTGTGTTGTGATGTGATATGTTGTAATGTGATGTGTTGTTTTGTATTGGGTTGGGTTGTGTTGTGTTGTGTTGTGTTGTATTGGGTTGTGTTGTGTTGTGTTGGGTTGTGTTGTGTTGTGTTGTGTTGTGTTGTGTTGTGTGGTATTGTGTTGTGTGGTATTGTGTTGTGTTAGAATGTGATATGTTGACTTGTGATGTGATGTGTTGTATTGGGTTGGGTTGTGTTGTGTTGTGTGGTGTTGTGTTGTGATGTGATATGTTGTGATGTGATGTGTTGTGTTGTGTTGTGTTGTATTGGGTTGTGTTGTGTTGTGTTGTTTTGGGTTGTGTTGTGTTGTGTTGTGTTGTATTGGGTTGTGTTGTGTTGTATTGTGTTGTGTTGTGTTGTGATGTGATATGTTGTAATGTGATGTGTTGTTTTGTATTGGGTTGTGTTGTGTTGTATTGTGTTATGTTGTATTGAGTTGTGTTGTGTTGGGTTGTGTTGTGTTGTGTGGTATTGTGTTGTGTGGTATTGTGTTGTGTGGTGTTGTGTTGGGTTGTGTGGTGCTATGTTGTGTTGTGTTATGTTGTGTTGTGTTGTGATGTGTTGTATTGGGTTGTGTTGTGTTGTGTTGTGTTGTGTTGTGTTGTGTTGGGTTGTGTGGTGTTTTGCTGTGTTGTGTTGTGGTGTGGTATGTTGTGTTGTGCTAAGTTGTGCTGTGTTTTGGTGTATAATGTTGTTTTGTGTTAAAGTTTGAAGATAACTTTAACCTTCTTGCAACTCGCTTCGCAAACTTTTGTTGTGAAGCAGGATCTAGAGACGAGGCGCCGGTTACATGTGCGAAATTGTTTCTACAATTCGATGTACAACGCCCATGCCTTTAAATTGTGAAAAAAAGATTCCTCGCTTCGCACGGCCTTGCAAGTTAAGCTAATCAGACCGTCCATGGACATTTCGTAATTTACACTAAATTATTTTTCCCATTATCATTCTTTCAGTATCGATAAACTCACCCTGGTTTTCGAGGTCAATTTCTCCTCCTCCTTGCTGTAGCTCATCTTCTAACGATTTTACCTTTTCGTCTATGTACACCTTCCCCAAGTTCAATAATTCTTCGTCCGCTCGACTAAATCGTAGAAAGGATGGCGCATTAAAGTATTTGTAGAAAGGGAATCCAAACAAGGAGTTTCCCAGCTCTTCGAGGAACTTCTGAACAGCTGCGACAAACTGCAGCGCGTGTTCTTTTGGAGGGTCTTCAAACAATCCCACGCGCCTGTCGAACACAAAAGTCCCAACAGCTGCAAAAATTACAATAGAGCAGTTAAAATGCAGTTACAACAAAATGGAAGCTTAAAATTAATTACACGGTACACTTACACTTACGACCATCTAAATTACCAACGAGTCACGACCAACTTACTACCATCTTAATTACTCAGGAGTTACGACCAACTTACTAGTTTCCTAATTACCCATGAGTCACGACCAACTTACTACCATCTTAATAACTCAGGAGTTACGACCAACTCACTACCATCTTAATTACCCACGAGTCACGACCAACTTACTGCTATCTTATTTATCCACGAGTCACGACCAACTTACTACCATCTTAATTACCCACGAGTCATGACCAACTTACTACAATCTTAATTACTCAGGAGTTACGACCGACTTACTACCATCTTAATTACCCACGAGTCACGACCAACTTACTACCATTTTAGGTCCCAAGGAGTTAAGTAAGTAAGCACGTAAGCAGCTTTGGGTTTGCTAATTACTTTTCATAGCAACAATGAAGTTTTAGTTACGAGCTGTTGCCATGGCAACGTTTGTTTCACAACATGTCCGCCATAATGGTTTTTTCCAAAAATTTATTTTTGTGAAAATTGCAGCAAAATTTGCTCGAATTTGGTAGAAAACAAGTAATTACAGCCTTAAACAGGAATATAGTTAAGAATAAAGTGGAAAAGCAAATTTAGAACAAATTTTGTCATAAAAATCCCGTTTTCAAAATCAAACTTCAACTTGCATAATTACTTTTGCATAAATTATAAGTGATGATGTCTTCTAACTAACGTCATAAGATGTGTTGATGATCGGACTACAGGTACCGAAAATTTCATTTTGATTGCTTCATAGCTACAGATTTTAGGTCGGAAAAACCTTGGGGGATATCCATTTGACCCCCCCCCCCCCAACTTGGACGTTCGAGGGTTAATTACCCACGAATCACGACCAACTTACTACCATGACTAGCTCCCATTTGGCCTTGATACTCAGTTGGTAGAACAACGGTGATCTGTGTCGGGGTCGTGCCTCGTGGGATCGAACCCCATCGGGGTAAGAGATGTTTTCTCTTGCTCCGTGTCGGTCCAATTCCTTTCTAGGGCTCTCGCTTTAGAAGAAGTTACTTAAAATATTGGTTCAGCTCTTTTAAAAAACTACCATGTTTATATAACTCTGCATGTTTATTAGTGCTGAACGGCCAAACTGGTTACTCCGCTCACTCACATTCCGTTGACCATTTGAACAACTGCTCCGTAAGATCCGGGATTTCGTTATTCGAATCACGGAGAGTTCGAAAATTGGCTATAGCATCAACTATGACGTCATTCCAGTTATCCGTGTTGTCGTGAACCTCCTTCAGGCGAAGCATTTTCTTGGCTAGAGCCTGCCGAATTCTGTACCAGGCTTCACCGTTGCTAAAAGGTAACAAATAATAGGTAGTAATGCACAATCTTAAGAGATTGACAGAAGACTCTTGATGACTCAAACATCGAACCACAGGCTGCCCAAGCTTACAACGCGAAGTTTCATTGTAAAATGGAGTCTATCACAAGACCCATTGTGGGGAATTTCCCCATTTCTCAAAAATTCTAGAACATTGCTATTATTGCGTAAACAAAATTTACTTACCTTGAGTTCACCGTGTACTAGTGTGTTGTGTGGGACCTCTCCATAACTTCTTCGTTCTTTTGGCCTCAAATCTCGCCAAAAATGCACGCAACACACAAGTATACGGTGAGCTCAAGGTAAGTAAACTTTATTTCCACAATAATAGCAATGTTCTAGGATTTTTGAGAAATGGATATATTCCCCATTCAAAGTCTTATAATAGACTCCATTTTGGAATTAAGTTTAGCATTATTTAAGTTTCACATTATAAGAGGGTTTGGATGGGGGTACCGGAATATCAGTTATTAGCTTAATAACTTAGAGGACAAATCAAACTATGAATTCGCACCCCAATTTTATCTGTAATTGGCCTCCGATTCGCCTCTGAATTGAAATTTCACATGTGCAATTACAAAGTTGCTATGGCAACACGGTCACGTTGTCGATTGAGTGAGCGAAAAATGTGAGTGTTTACAATACGGAAAGCCTCGAGCGAACGGGCAGTGGATGTGAAGCTAAGAAATTATTGCATCAATTTCAAAATGAAGACGATGATTTCTATAAAACTGAAAACCGGTTAAATCCCCCGCCAAAAACTTGCTGCACGTCGTTGCGAGAATCTACACGAAATCGAAAGCTGACGGTTTGTTAATTTGAGAGAGACGACAGGCGTTGTGTTTTCTATGTGGCTGTGTTCACGCAAAATCTTGATATTACCAGTAAAGTAAAGAAGATTTCACTAAAAAATTGAACGTAGACAGCAATGGAAGTGTAAGCTCTCTTGCCACAGGAAAAACTAAAACATCAAGCACGCCGATAAGTTATGTTTTGTTCAAACACATTTTCCCTGTTTCTTCAAAGCCCACGCCGCTTGACAATTTGAAAGTTTGTTGTTTGAAAGATAAATAAAAAAAAACATTGTTCTCTGTTATTAAAAGGTAATCGAACGGGTCCTCGTCCAATTTTGGAAAAAATCACCTTTTGTTTGGCCAAATTGAAAGAATTGCTCTCGCCTAAAGGCTCTATTAGATCTTTGACAATAGCATTAACAATAGCTGAGACGTTCTCACAATAAGTCATTGTATGTTTGTCTGCGGATGGTTAGGTTTATCCCAAAGGTTAGGGTTATTTACATTGCTTTTTATCCAGTTGCATTTCTCATTCTCAGAGTAGAAGGTGATTCCTTAAATTAGAAGACCTGGCTTGTTCTTGACTGTCTTTGTTTGAAATTTTGGGGTAAAAATTTGTTCTCGGGACCCAGAACTTGGTTCGGGGACATCGTTACAACGGGATTCTTTATACCAGAGTTCCAACTGTAATATCGTTTTTGCAGTAACCCTGTTATCAAACTGTCTAAATGCGCTCCTGAGGAAAACAAACATGTAGTCGAACAAATTTGTCCTTGCTGCAACAAAAACGGCTTAATTACATACAACTACAACGACAGTTGTTCATTTTGTTCGAAAACCTCAAGACCCAAATTGCACTAGATTGATCTTTAGCTTTGGACAAACATCAAAATTTGACACTTACGTGTTAAACAGCCCAATGCTCTGATTTTTCATTTCCCGGAGGCGTTTCCATGCTTCAACTGGGGGTCTGTGTGGGGTTTTTCCGTCCAATCGGAATACAGTTTCTAAACCTTCTGGGTGGCAGACATTCACACATTTTGTCCACACCATATTCTCACGATAAATCGGGCCATACTCTTTAAAAAGCTTGTCCATAACCTGAAACGTTTGACTTGGTCCGCCCCCTGTTTTAACACGCAAATAAACATTGTTCTTTCTTATGCCATATTTCGTCAATCTAGTCTCCACGACTCTGTAAAGTCCTTTCCAAATCTCAGATATCTGAAATAACAATAATCGCTATCCCAAATAAAGCCTACTTTTAATAAGCCCCCAGTTTCAGACGTCTTAAAATACATGTTGGCCTTTTTACCCTAGAATAGAAAGTAGGTCTAAAGTAGATTGGACATGCTAATTGCTTTTCAAAATCTATTGATACTCAGTATATTACCGTTATAAGTGATTACTTGTCAATCAAATTATCATTCCGAGTTCCAATTTCATATATCATCAAAAGTTTACAGGCTTTTTAAAAATGCATATAAATCTGATTTAGAGGTGTGAAAGTAGGGTCCTAAGATTGGCCCGATCAGTCTTTGAAGTAGGATGCGGCTCTTTGATGATGCCTATTTTGAGTATCATAAGGCCTACTTTATCTCCATTTACTTACAAAGTAGATTCAAAGTACATTGTGGGCCTACTTTGGACCTACTTACAATCCTAGAGTGAAAAGGCCTATTACCACCAGCCACTATTAAGCCTTTCTTCTAAGAAGCCTTAAGCTTTAATTGTCTAAGTTGTAAATTTTTAACACCCAGCTAATTATATACAACTTTTTTAACAAGTTCCCACTTAAGAAAGTGGAAGAAAGTATGGGAGCAGAAGTAAGTGAAGAAGAAATTGCTGGAAGAGTTGAGGTATCGACGGATGAAGTTAATTGATTGAAAAGAAACGAGCATATCGCAAGCATATCGCAAGCGTATTCAAGACCCTCATTAATGAAGAGGAAGACATTGACCTAGAAAAGGTAGTGATGAAAGATTATGGGAGAGACAGATCTGATCCCAAAAGAGGGTGAATGGAGCGCGGCTAATAAGCGACCAATCATACTATTGAACACGTGTTATAAATGGCTAACTGGTATCTTGAAAGACAACATGGAAAGCCACCTTGGGAAGTTCGACTTGATACAGTGCAATCAGAGGGGAGGTCGAAAGGGCACATGGGGCGTTGTTGATAATCCGATGATAGATGCAATGGTGCTAGAAGAGTGTCGCATTAGAAAGAAGAATTTTACATGGGTGGATGTCGCCAAAGCTTATGACAGTGTTAGCCACAAATGGCTACTGAAAACACTGGAACTGCACGGAATTGCAGCGGTCACAAACGCTATCATTAAACTGTCAACGCAAATGGAAGACCAGAATTAGAGTTAAAAATCAATCAATCATATAAAGTGAATAACCTTCAGCCGCTATTAAGACCCTTTTCCAAGCTCCCAGCACCAGACATCTGAAACTGATCTAAATAAGCATCACCACTTCCATTATCATCATCATCATCATCATCATCATCATCATCATCATCACCATCATCATCATCATCACCATCACCATCACCATCATCATCATCATCATCACCATCATCACCATCATCACCATCACCACCACCACCATTTTCTTCTTCCCATATACTGGGAAACAGAACCCTAAAATACGCCTCTTGCCTCCCAATTTCAACCCATCAATCACCATATTGTATTTTGGCACTTCGCATTTGTGTGATGGATTAAAGCTTGTAACATAATTAAGTGTGTGTGGCATACAGGGTCGTTCAAAAAAAGACTGAGCACCATTAAATTCTCATGCTGGTATGACAAAGTCTAAAAGACATCAATTCAGTTTAACAGCTTCATGTACCTTTTATGTAAGGCAAAGTTGTACCAATTACCGGCCAGTTCTTTGGACCAGGAATCGCTTCAAAAGGCTTGAAAGCGACAGAAGCTGTTGTAGTACTTTGCCATTTCTTGCCAACTGAAGAACTGAGTCCCACCGCGCCACAAGACAGAGATCTTACAGTTGAAATTCTCGCCAATACTTGGTAGCCAGCCAGTCAGTCCAAAACTGGCTTTTTCAGTCGTGTCCAAGCCTACTCGGCCATTTGACCAAAGCCCGTCGCTATTAGTGACTCACCGATTCACTGGTTTGGTATATCTGTTTTTGCTCAGCGTACGTGAGCAGCCGGCCAAGTTTATTCACCTCTTCGATTCACGGCTTGGCGAATATCCTGCGAGGGATAATCACCTCAACTTCAGCTAATAACTCCACACTAATCACCCTCACTTCGAGGAATATGTTAACGTATAAAAGACATCTCGTGATGATTTTGAAAGAGACACAAAATGCAAACAGCAGATTGCTTTGGTTTGGCAAAGAAAATAGAGCGTCTGCCAAATCTTGATATAAAATAATTACATTGTATCGCTAACTTGATTTGGGCTCTCGAACCTAAACAACAAAAAAGTAATTACGGCTGGGGGAAAAAAGGGACCCGATCGAATTATCTCAAAACCTCGAACTTTAGATGGCATAATTATGGACTGTTTGCACTAGACATGCAGATTAGACAAAGTTTTGTTTGAGCTTTCAAATTTGAGTGCACTTGGTTCCTTGCATTTCTATTTTCATGCTCTTGAAATTTGTGACTTTACAAATGGTACGAGAAATGAGAACAAAAATTTTTTACGATGGAAAGTCTTCAAAACGTTTCGGTGGAAACAAACTAAATTTTTGAAAATGGAGCAAATTGGACCTTACTATCATTCAATCGTTCGAAATTTGAATTTTTCCCCTCGTTTCCTGATGAAGGCTTTTGTCAATGTTTTATTTCGAAACAGAACACTGAAGCCAAAAGAGAATAAAACTTTATTAGCATGCTTCGAGTTGGCAAGTTTGATTTTCTTTCCAACAAGAGTAGTAAAACGTTTATTATTACGTATAGCAAACTTTGTGAAAGAAGCTAGCTCCTTAGTTTCAACTGATTTTACAAACGTCTGTGACAGCAATTGATACATTGTTTAAGAACCCTCCGAGTGGCGCTCTAAACGTGAGTTTCTTGCCTGAAGAGCTCTTAAAAGCAGGATATTTCGAACTTGCCAAACCACGTGCTTTCGCCGATACAAGAAACAGTGCTAGAAGATACAAAATGGCCATGAACTTTTGCTTTTCGTGTTTACTTCTTTGCGGAGATGTAAGTCTCAATCCTGGCCCAGTGAAATACCCGTGTGGTATATGTGATCGATCTGTAAAATCGAACCAACGAGGCATTCAATGCGACTACTGTAATACATGGTTTCACGTAAATTGCATAAATTCAAATCCAATTATCTACGAAGCTCTTGCCAACACCTCGTGTATCTGGGAATGTGACCAGTGTGGCTTTCCGAACTTCTCCAGCTCACTATTGAGTTCACTGAGCTCTCTTGACAGCCTACAGTCATCAAATAGCTACTCACCTCTGGCCTCACTTATTCTCGACTCACAACCAAACACAGGGGACCAAGCAAGTCCAAGTAGGGACATATGTAGTCCTGGGACTCCTACTCCCTTGGCATCTTCCTCCCCTGCCCCAGCTACGCGTCACAAGCGGAAATTACAATGCATGGAAATCAATTGTGGCAGCATCAGGAGTGCCGAGCGCGCAGCAATCTTCGCTGGCCTTGTGAATCAGTACAAACCAGATATCATCTTTGGCTGTGAATCTCAGTTAAACTCTGACTACCCCACTTCTTCCGCTTTCCCTCCGGGTTACACCATTCACCGAGCGGATCGCCTAGACCGTGACGGAGGCGGGAATTTTATTGCTGTGATCTCCTCCATTCCATCCTATGTGATAGAAGATCTGCCTGTCGACCCAGATGATGAGTCATTATGGGTGTCAGTGCGCATGACTCGATCCAAGGAGATATTTTTGTGTGCTTTTTACAAGCCTCCATCCGCCCTGGCATCGCGCATCGATCTCCTTTCACAGGCAGTGAATAAGGTGTATGACAAAAACAAGAAAAAACACCCAAATACCATTATTGCTGGTGACTTTAATTGTGGCGATATTAACTGGAAAGCCGATCCTCCAGAAGTCACAAACCCTCACTCCGCCTCCCTGATGTACAGATTGTTGGACCTTATCGACGACCATGCTCTTAAGCAACATGTAGCCGAACCCACCCGCCCGGCATCTATGAAATCACTTGATCTCGTTTTGACATCCGTTCCTACTCTTGTCTCCAACGTCAGAGTCCAACCTGGCATGAGTGACCACGATCTAGTCAACTTTTGCATAAATGCCAATCCCCGTAGAGTATGCAAGCCACCGCATAAAGTATATCTGTTCAACCGCATGGACTTGTCCGGACTGAAGAAACACATGGCTGAAGTAGCGACCAACTTCAAATCAACAAATCCAGAATCTAGATCTACTGAAGAAAACTGGTCGTTCTTTAAAGAAGAAATAATTAACGCAATAAATATCTACGTTCCCTCCAGAATGACCAAGACAAAGCCCGACCTTCCCTGGATGACAGCTGCTATTAAAAGACAACTACGTAAGCGCGAACGTCTTCTACAACGAGCCAAGCGGAGCGGCAGTAAAACATCAACTGCATGGGAGACCTATAAGAAACAGCGTAATAAAGTGACCAAGGCTCTCCGGGACGCTCATAAGAACTACGTAAATGATGTTGTTGGGGGAAGCTTGCAATCAAATCCCAAGAAATTCTGGCATTATGTCAAACACTCACGTTCTGAATCACAGGGGATCCCCACCCTCCGTAAGGACAATAACATCTACGTTTCGGCTAAAGATAAAGCCGAAATACTAAGCCAGCATTTCCAGAGTGTCTTTACTCAGGATAATGGTTCCCTCCCAGACCTCGGCCCTCCACTGTGTCCTGGTATCGACAACATAATATTTACAGAGCCTGGAATAAGAAGACAACTGGACAGTCTGTCCACGTGTAAGGCCGCCGGTCCCGACGGTATTCCATCTCGTATCCTACACGATCTTTCAGCTGAGATAGCAGAGACCCTTTGTTTTCTGTTCCAGCAGAGCTACGACACTGGTCAACTCCCTGATGATTGGTTAGTCGCAATGATAGTCCCTGTCTACAAGAAAGACCAAAGATCCAATCCCGCCAATTATCGTCCCATTTCCCTCACAAGCCTGGTCTGCAAAGTCATGGAGCACTGTGTATTAAGTCAGATTCATAAGCATTTAAACGCTAACAACATCATCACACCCCTACAACACGGCTTTCGCGCAGGATTCTCGTGTGAAACGCAGCTAATCATGGCTGTACATGACTGGGCAACAACACTTAATAACCATGGCCAAGTTGACGCTATTATGCTCGACTTTAGAAAGGCATTCGACAAGGTCTCCCATGCTAAGCTGATCCATAAGCTCGACCACTATGGGATCCAAGGGAAAACCCGTCTTTGGCTCGCTGCGTTCCTTACAAAACGTTCTCAGTTTGTGGCCGTGGACGGTTCCCATTCCAGCCATTTAGAAGTTGTCTCAGGCGTTCCCCAAGGCACTGTCCTGGGACCCACCCTGTTCCTACTCTTCATAAACGACATTGTTGACCGTAGTGATTCAACCATACGGCTCTTTGCGGACGACGCAGTAGTCTACCGTGAAATCTCATCTCCATCTGACCATGCGTGTCTCCAGTACGATCTTCGGAACCTAGAGTCATGGGCTAAAACCTGGCAGATGCAGTTTAACATTGCGAAGTGCCAACTGCTGTCTATTTCCAACAAGAAGAACACCAGCAAATTTGACTACACTCTCGATTCGCAATATCTCTCTCCCACCGATGAGCATGACTATCTGGGCGTCCGCTGCAGACGGGATTTACGCTGGTCCAGCCACTGCTCGAAAGTAAGTAGCAGAGCAAATAAATCACTTGGCTTGCTGCGAAGAACTCTTAAACCGTGCTGCGAACGTGTCAAAGAGCAAGCATATTTGTCGATAGTAAGACCAATTGTCGAATATGCAGCACCTGTTTGGAGCCCTCACACGAACAGGGATGTGAACAAAATTGAACAGGTCCAAAAGAATGCCGCACGTTTTGTCAAGAACGATTACAACCCTTACACAAGCACATCCGGCCTCGTATCCTCACTCGGTTGGGTCTCCCTAGAACACCGTCGTCTCCTAGCACAAGCATCTTTGTTCTACAAGATTCAGAACCGGCTAGTCAACATCCGTTTTCCCTCCTGCATTCAGGAAAATCACCGCGCCACCAGATTCAACCTCAATAAGTACAAGCAGCTAAACAGTAATGTCCTCACTTACTCATACTCATTCTTCCCCAGAACTGTCAGAACCTGGAACTGCTTACCAACTTCTGTTGTTTCTTCCCCTAACATCGAAGAATTTAAATCTTCCGCCCTACTCTGCATTCCCAACATCAGAGTACCATATTTGCGACGACCCTGAACCCGCTGACCACCCCCTAGAATATTAGCGAAAGCTGGTGTTAGGGAACACTATTTAAGAATTTAAGAATGGAAATCGTCTCGGAAAAATGACTCAGCAAATCCATGATAAATCCGCGGGGATGAATTGATCAAAAAACACACCCGCCAAACAAATATTCGTTTTTAAATATATGTATTGCCATACGTTAGGCTTCGATTTAAACCACATATAGAACTAGGAACAATTTGAGGCTCAAATCGCTAAAAGAACAATGAGCCTCGGCCAAATTTACTGGTTGTTATATAAAAAATGCGTGTATCACTTAGTTGAATCAGGTACACGTGACTAACCTTAAGTTTACTTTATTTGAAATGGAGCATGTGCAATAATCCAGTGTGATTCCGAACAATGTCCAAATAACAGCAACTGGCTGATACGCTTTATTGACCTGCTCAAGTATCTCATGATATCAACTCTGAATACCATGCACACATGTGGAATTTTAGTTAGCAATTACTTTCTGTTAGCTAACGATAACTACTTTCTTCGTCTGTGAAAGTTTTCAGGTTCTTTATTCGCTTGTTCAAGTCACGCTCGCTGAAGGGCATCGAACCATCAAACAAGGAAAGAGTCCGAAACTCGGGCTGGCAAAGTTAAAATCGAACGCAATATATATAAAAGACCATTATTTCGTGATGAAATTTAATTAAAGTCGTTAAACTTGATTGCAAACCAACTCATATTAAGCACGTGTGATTTTGCTACACAGATGTAACTTAAAAGTGTGGATAGTTTGAAATACTCCAGTCTTGTGTTTTGGGTCGCGTTGAGCGGCTTTAACTCAAATTGACTCTGCGATTGTCAAACTTGACCGTTTGCATTCTTATAACTCCTGCCAAAACGATAAATATCAATGTTAAGTATGTATCCAATATATAAATATTTTAAAAATATTTCCAGCTGTAAAATGCTGTTGTACTAATTAGTCTCTTCTTACCTTTATAAACCTTTGTTCAAACTAAATGCTGAAAAAATAATTTGAATAGTGCTCTTCGTACATCAGTGACCAAAAATAATCCAAAATGTTATCTATGCATGATTAAATTGGCTTCAAACAATAAAAACCCGGCATAGCTCGTTATCCATAATATATTATGCAAAATCACCATACTGCCGAGGTCATGCAAGAATCGTTTGAATCAGTCTCGCTCTATATACTGTTTGTTTATTGAGGTTTTAGTGACATTTGACAAAATCTTTTGCTTCGACAAAACTTTAGGATTGCAAGATTGTGCAGAATTGTGATAAAACAACCCCCCAATCCTTGAGAGAGAGACAAGGTTGATATTTGGCTCTAAAGTCTATTAAAACAACATTTCTACTAGCGAATTGGGCCCGAGTAGGAAAAAGAGGTCTGGGGAAAGGCGTTGTTCAATAGACGAGCTACAGTGCATGTAGTGGTCAAAAACATTGGCGACTCATTTATCATAACAATAACTTGTTCGACTGGTTTTTCATACTCTTAAACATGCGCAAGAAGCTATTACAAATTCCTGCATTAATGTATTAAAACTACTACTTACATTTACATTGGACAGGAGCTACTATAGGATCTGGAGAAATCAACAATTTTTGATGGTTTTGCATTGACAAAATATCTGATAAAGATACTTATGTTTGGTTCCATTAATACTACTATCATTAATATACCCATTAAACTTTGTGAGTCATTTGCTGTAATCTTAATTTACTATTCTTGGCTTCTCAAGAATCCGTAACGAATTATTTAAAGTTAGTTTGGAGGAGTTTAGTGCCGAACCACATCAAAAGGGTACGGAGCGTCCTGATCTTTCATTATATTCTCCAAAGTAGGGCGGAAACACGCAGACTAACTAATGATAAAGAGAATTCAGACATTGGTCAAATTAAGGAATTATTAGAGCAATGTTCACTCCGAGTTACACCCTGGTTTGTCCTCGAATTCTTTTCAAATTCTAGATCTGTGGCTGCTGAATTCCACTCATCACAATTATTGAACTACCTTGCAAGAAGCGTTTGAACTTTCACAGGCTTTAGGACTGATAACCTGAACATTACGCTACAGGTAAGGTTTAGCTATCTTCTGATTATTCCTTGGATTAAGAGCGATTCAAAAATGGCTGGTCAGACCGCTCCTCATTTTTTACTAGCAAATGTAAACTTTTCACATACAAGAACCTGACATCATGCAGTTAGAGCAACAGGAAGTCTTTTAGCACGACCGAGGTTCTATAATATGAATGCTATTTCTCAGAGGAAGCCATTTTTTACCTGGTAAAGGCGATTTTAAATGTGAATATTACCGCTTTAGAAAACAAAATGATAATTCAATCCAAATCGGTTCAATTCAGTTTTAAGTGTGTTCCCTTATAACCAGGACTAACAGAGAGGCGTTACTTGAACAGGCATCTCTGAATTAAAATCTATGATAGTTAAAGCTGTGAGAACTAGAAAGAGATGAAAAGTTTTGAACGTTGGTTTTAGAAACAAATCACTTAAGTAATTTATTCACAAAAGTTGCAAATAATTGAACTTCTCAGTGATATCGGTGAGGGTGCACTATGCCTACTATTTTATTAGTTGCTATGCTCCTTTCAAGTGTTGTAGTGAAAGTGATAGCTATAGCAGTGCACGAATATTGACAAACACCTCAACCCAGACATAACTTTGACATTCGACTATCTCAAGTTATCTGCTGTGCACATGTATTGAAACGGTAATTATTAAATTAGATCAGAATGTAGTTATAGCTCTTTCGTTAAAGGTTATAAACCTTTTGGGCTCAGTTTGCACGAAATGCGAGCGAAAAGTTCTGTTTCAGCAAAAATAAGGTCTCAGTACAAAATAGACGTCAGATATTAGTATTGAGACAGTCAAGCGTTAAAATATACCGCCACAAATCAATATGTTCTGTCTCTTTAGACATACATATATACTTGATAAACAATATAATGGCTCTAACAGAAGTACTAAAGAATCAAAGACTCTTTTGTGACGTGGTAAAGAAAGGCACGGATAAGCAAACTAAAGTTAGTACTGATAGTCACATGCAGACGACTAACGGATGTACTACAATTCGCAAATGTTGAAAGAATGCAACGAGATCATCGTTACTAATAGGGCATCTAAAGTTGTGACTGTGCAACAAATTATCTAATTACTAGAACAAATCAGTACTTATCAGTGTATAGTAATACGTGTTTAAGCAAGCATTATATTTCCAGTCACCTTTTAATCGAAAACAAACAGAAGACAAAAGACACGTGGTTTAGATGGTATAGAAAGCTGAGAGTAAGAACAGAAATTGAAAACCACTGAAAAGAAAGACAATAATTGAGTGAGAAGACTCGTGAAACTGAGGCAGAAAGAGAGATTGCAAAAAAAGTACAAATTATATAAAGAAGAGAGGTGTTAATAAAAAGTGTTAAGACTTTGCAACACTTTATTGAGATTCCTTTTTGCCCTTCACTTTTCGAGAATTGGTAATAAATAATATGACAATCACGATTTGATCCGATGCATTTAATAAATGCGCTTATGCAAAGTGCTTTATATTAGTTTTTAATAACATTAAACAACGTCTTTTTTAATCTAAATGTCTTCCTTATAGTTTCCCTGCAGAGCTCAAGGTGGATTAATTGTATTTAACCAATGAAAGTGTTGTGAGTGTCAACGTTAGCCCAACTATTAACAAATGGTCGTTTCTTTTTACGCTTGGCGTATAATAAAACGTTGTATTAACCCTGAAAAGACCAGGGACAGGGGTTGGGGTCAAAAATGAAAACGAACCTTTATTACCTGTAATTCAATAATGAATACATTTTTTGACGTTAATCGGTTGACATCATTACTTATATTTTATGCCAAATCAGTTATTCAAATTTAATTTTGAATCAGAAAAGAGATTTTTTGGCAAAAAGTTTTCGTTTTGTTAGTGTTAATATATATTTTCTACTAAGTTCAAAAATCTTCCTGTTTTTCTAACAAATACAAATTTTGAAAAAAATAAGATGGCAGCCAAGATGGCGGACGTGATGTAAAACGATTGTTTTCATAACAACAGTTCTTAGCTAAAACTTAATTATTGTTACGAAAAATAATTAGCTTACCAAATGCTGACTACTTGCCGAAGCTCAACTTCTCTTATGCGCAAACAATTGGAAAATTCTGGGAGAATGCGATTAACCCCAATCCCTTTTGGCTGATTTGTTTAGTAAACTCCCTCTCTGGGCTGATTTGTTATTAAAAATAGCTCAACCATTCTGGGGTTAAGCTTTTTTTAACTTTTAAGGTTCAAATTGCGAAACCCGTGATAAAAATGGCTGAAATTTGTTGAACAAATTCTAATGGTTTAGGGGAGTCAGGATGGCCGAGTGGTTAGCGCTCGTGCCTCCCACCTCTGTGGACCCGGGATCGCACCCTGGGCTTCGCATGTGGGCTGAGATTTGTCGATCTCCTTCTGACAGCGAGGGTTTTTCTCCGGGTTCTCCGGTTTTCCTCCCTCCACAAAGTCAACTTTCACGCCAAGATC
>JAOBYF010000015.1:1374-13017 GCA_025403605.1 Parazoanthus darwini
TATTAATACTTAATGTGATTGGACCGCTGATCATCTTGTCAGTGAGTGTTTGTACACAACCATACATAACATCAGCTCTTCAGAACAGCACAGCGCAGAGAAAGAATCCAAAGGCAAAATGGTAGGTTCTCTTGTAAATGTGCTGAAACGATGCATGCGATCTCTAACTAGCTAGATATATAACCACTTGTTGCTAGAAAGATCATCGCCTTGGGCCTTCAAAACGGGGCAGCTGCATTTTTTTAGTTTTTCTTCTTCTTATTCACTTGGTTTTTGAAAAATATCTGGAAAGGTTTCTTTTCGTATTTGGAAAAAATCAAAGTGTCTCAGTTACCGCGACATTCACATTTTTTTCGTCGTATTTTTATGGTCTGGCTGCGGCAATGAAGATTGAATTTCTTCAAGTATACGAATAGCCAAGTTGAAGTTTGTTGTAAGACGTACGACAACGACACAGCTCTTTGTTGACTTTTCGAAATTTCTACAACTATGACAACGGTTCGCCTGAAATGACTACACAAAGTTTATATCTCCTCTCAGTTCGTATAGCATGAATCCAAATAAATATTGTCAGGTTGTGTGTTCAATATATTGATTCTTGTTTTCAGAAACCATACCATACCATACATGTTTATGTAAGATTGCAAAACAAAAATATACAATATCGAACCTTATATCTAGACGGAAATGTTACATCTAGAAAGGAAAATCTCTAAGAAAAAACGTCAAACACACACACACACACACACACACTAAGTAAGATATAGGAACAGTAAAACTATTATAAAAATTATGTTCCTACAAAAAAATTCTTTAAATTTCTTTTAAAATTGTCAAAGCTAGTTGATTCAGCAGTTTTGGCTAGAAGATTGTTTCAACGCTGTGCAACTCTGATTGAAAAAGAGTTTTTGAAACAAATTATTCTCGCAGCTTTGTGAAAAAGTTTCTATGTTTGTGTTTTTGTCTTGGTGATAACAGCTTAAGTGTTGATAACAAAAAGGTTTTAGGAATTTGTAAAATCAAAAATAAAGCATTATCTTGTTCCAGGTTACTGTTCGGTCAATGTGGATAGTTGTCGTTCAAACTTTAATCAACTATTCGCCTTTGCGAATATCAAGTGCAAGTGGTACCTACATGCGGATATCGAATGATATTGACTTGATTGACAATATTACAGATAATATTATCATATCCTGGGATCAAACTGGATGCGCAATATCTTGTCGCTCCAAAGTCACGTGCACAGCAGCCAGTTTTCGCAAAACATCAAGAACATGCAAGTTAACCGAGAAAGACACGTCGAAACCAGGAACGATGTACCCCGCAACTGGTTTCACCTTGATGGAAAAAGGTACGGACAGTTGTAAGGAAAAACGTCAATATTTTTTCCGTGAACCTTTTTCTGCGTCTCCGATGAACACGTTTGTGAAAAGAGCTTTTGTTACTTAAGCCTTGTCTTCGTCTGCTATTGTGTCTTAATCGTCGTAATCATCATCAACATTCCACCATCATCGTCACTTTCATAATCATCATCATCATCACCATCGTCGTCACTTTCATAGCCGTCGTCATCATCATTATTGTAATCGCCGTCGACATTGTCTGCATTATCTATATCTTCATCACTATTATCATCTTAACTATCATTGTCATTGTCATAACTGTAATCATTCATTGTAATTATGATTATCGTTATTATCATAACATTAACGTCATGCTGTTTTGTCAATATCATGCCACAGTTCGAACATGTCTTTCAATTTTCGTCAACGTGTTCGAACTTCTTCAAAGTAATGCAATTTTTAGAGTTAGGGGCTTATTCATACGAATAAGCTAGGGCAGTCATACTAACAACACGAGAGATCGCAGCAAAAAAATACACAACACTAGCTATTCGACACAACACAGCACAGCACAACACAACATAGTACACCACAACGCAACAAAACAAAGCAAAACACAGCAAAACACAGCACAACACATCACATCACAACACATCACAACACATCACAACACAACACAACACAGCACAACACAACACAGCACAGCACAGCACAACACAACACAACACAACACAACACAACAACAAAAAACAACACAACACAACACAACACAACAAAACACAATACAACACAACACAACACAACACAACGCAACACAACACAGCACAACACAACACAACACAACACAACACAACACAACACAACATAACACATCACAACACAACACAACACAACACAAAAAATCACAACACAACACAACATAGTACACCACAACGCAACAAAACAATGCAAAGCAAAACACAGCACAACACAGCACAGCACAACACATCACAACACAACACAACATAACACAAAAAATCACAACACAACACAACATAGTACACCACAACGCAACAAAACAATGCAAAGCAAAACAAAACACAGCACAACACAGCACAACACATCACAACACAACACAACACAACACAACACAACACAACACAACACAACATAGTACACCACAACGCAACAAAACAAAGCAAAACACAGCAAAACACAGCACAACACAACACAACACATCACAGCACATCACAACACAACACAACACAACACAACAAAACATAACACAACACAACACAACACAGCACAGCACAACACAACACAACACAACACAACACAACACAACATAGTACACCACAACTCAACAAAACACAGCAAAACATAGCACAACACAACACATCACAACACATCACAACACAACACAGCACAGCACAACACAACACAGCACAGCACAGCACAGCACAACACAACACAACACAACACAAAACAACACAACAAAACACAACACAACACAACACATCACAACACAACACAACACAAAAAATCACAACACAACACAACATAGTACACCACAACGCAACAAAACAAAGCAAAGCAAAAGACAGCACAACACAGCATAACACATCACAACACAACACAACACAACACAACACAACACAACACAACACAACATAGTACACCACAACACAACACAACGTTGGAAATGAATTTAGAGTGTTTTCTGAACTTCCATCACTCGATAACGGACATTGTCTGAATTATTTCATTCTTACAATCTTAATGTCATCTTATGTTTTCTTTGTAACTGAGCTGAAAATGACAGCTGTGCTTTAATGCTGACAAAAGTGAAACAATGAGAATACTCCCATTTGACCGACAAGTATATTCTAAACTACTGTATGAGCAAACCACTGAAAAACACACAATGCATAAAGACCTCGGTGTAACTGTATAACGCGATCTCTCGGAGAGTCAGGATGGCCAAGTGGTTAGCGCTCAAGCCTCTCCCCTCTGTCGACCCGGGATCGAGTCTTGGGCTTCGCATGTGAGCTGAAATTTGCCGATCTCCGTCTGACTCCGAGGGTTTTTCTCCGCGTTCTCCGGTTTTCCTCGCTCCACAAAATCGACTTTCACGCCAATATCTTAGTGTGCCGTCGAGCGATTAAACATAAGCCACTGGCTTGCGAGAATGGGCAACCACTCCCGCGCAACGACGTTAACTGATATTAAAGTTTAGTTTTTCTCTCTTGGAGTAAGCATGTGTGTATCACCGCTAAATGTAACAACCACCCTAAATGTAACAACCACCCTAAATGTAACAAAACAACGCTGAATGTAACAAATGACTCACCCTAAATGTAACAATCTGATCTACCCTAAATGTAACAAATTTTAACCTTAAATGTAACAAAAGTATGTTTACGATCAGTTACATAATTATTTTAGTAAGTGATACGATCACCAAACTTACCCAGGATGGAATACGAGCCACTGCCAACCGACCTTTATGATGACATTACTTATGACATCTTAAGGCATTTTCAACATAACTGAAATTTGCTGGAGCAAAAGTTTGGAGTTCCCAAATGCAGAATCAGAAACTCTGTCCGTTAGGACTTTCAAGGCCAGATTAAAGAAAAAATTCGTCTGAAACTATTGACTCAATTTATTGACTGAAGTATTCATACAAGCGGAAAGACTATGAAAATTAAATTACAGAAAGACTAGAAACTATCTTAAATGCTTGTTGTCGTTATAATGTATTCATTTTTCTCTTGTATGCTTTATTCACTGTTTCTACCTTACTATTTTCTATTTACTATTTTATTTGTGTTGTGTTGTGTTGTACTATGTTGTGTTTATATTATCTTTTCTCCCTTTTTCTGTTTAATATTCCCCGATCAAAACATATATAATCAAAATAGAGTTCTGGTTGCCTGGCTCGTACAGCCCTTATGGTTGTTCCAGGCAGTCAGCACCTTCCCACTTCTTAACTGACAAATAGTAAGGTAAACTGTCAAACTTGAGGTAAAAGAAATTTCTTTGTTGTTGTTGTTGTTGTTGTTGTTGTTGTCAGGAAGCACTTTCCCGCCTTAAGGCTAAATTTGATATTGTATATTTTTAGTTTTCATTCTTGAGTAGACAGGTATGGTATGGTAAACTGCAACTTCGAAAAATCTCCATAATTTTGGTAGGAGAGGACTTAAAGATACGTCAAGTTTGTCGTGGTTGCAGATTTTAAATCTCAAATTTTAAGCCTCGAAGCGCGAAAATACGGGAGGTGCTTAGACTAACTTTTTGCTTATTTCAGTCAGAGGGTCAAATTTACGGTATAGCGGTAACTTCAACTAGATTAAGATAATCATTAAGGGCCAGGCTCCAAATAGGCGCCCTGCTTAGAATAGATGTCCCGGATGGAATGGCTTTAATAAATACGCACTCGGCCCCTAATTTAATTATAGCTGCCCTTTCTCCATCCACACTTCGATCAGTAGTTCATCATCTTTTTCTTTTACATGTTATGTTGCTATTAAAATCGTCAAAAATTACCTTATAACTTTAACAAGCGCCCCTTCTCTATGTCCAAAATTAATTTCCTTTAAGTTTTTATGTTTGTGAAGTTAAATGAAAGCGTAAAACTTTGCGAAGCTTTGCTAGGTTTGAATTGTACTCTTACTTGTAATGCATACTTTTTCTTCTAGGAATATGATAAAATTAACTAATTTTATTAATAATTAGCTTGTGATGTTGGCGTAATTGATTCTAATTATGCCTCATTTGACAACAAAATTATTTCTTAACAAATAACTTTGCAAAATAAAGTTTGGGCAAGTAATTTCAAAGGTTGGACACTACAAATACCTTAAAGTACAAAAGGCTATATTGCGGTAAACTTTACAGTGTATGTGCAGCAAATGTAGTTTTAGAATTTATGAAGAGGTTTTCAGCACTTATTGGGTAAATCGTTTTACTAAACAGGATGTTCAAAACTTTGAGTGTTACGTAATATTGTTTACGATGATACAACGGCCTGTTTAATATCTCTATGTGACTTATCCTTAGTACGTTGATCAGCGTAGGGAGGGGTGGAGGCCGCCGAGGGGGGAATAATTTGAAAAAAATCAAAAAACAGCTTGTAACCGACTTTTTGTTTAATGTATGTGTTTAAGATAAGCTTCGTTACTTGGGGCGGTAGCAAGAGTTTTCATGCTGGTTGATAACAATGGACCTGATTGTTTCCTTGCGTTTAACCGTAACTATTTATTCATCGTCCGTTACATCTACTTGAAGGAACAAAGTATCATCATAAATATACTTTCTCAACTTCAACTCTTCGTGAGAAGCGAACTTGGGAGAACCGTAACCAACATTCCTATCTGACATCGGCCTTTGACTAGACTTGTTGGTGGCAGGAAATCTTATACTTTTTGTAATGTTCTTCCTTTCAGCCATCTTCTCTTGCTGGTCAACAACGGTAAGTGTTATCTTCTTATCGAACGGCCAAGACAAAATCGCGTCGAATTTGCCCCTCACGATAACGATATATACTGACATATGGGTCCCTTCGCCCCTTCCAGCTCCATAGGGGTCAACTCGCACTTTCAACTTGTATCCAAATTTCCCGGTCAAAAACGGTTTACTGTGAATGGTTGTATTTTCTCCATCTTCAGCGCGTTGTAAAATCCGTTGAAAATTTGTTATTTTCCAAACAAAAGTTATCTGACTTTGTTGTGCTCTGACTTCTTCAAGCTCTTCGCCTTGTTTTTCAAGGTCTTTGCGCAGTTCTTCATGCTCTTTGCTTCGCTTTTCAAGCTCTTTACCTTGTTCTTGAAGCTTCAGGTTTTGTTTCGAGTATTTAGTTTGGACACTTTTGATTTCTCGGTTCTGCTTATCAACCTTGTCCCCCAACTCGCTTATCTTCCTACAGGCCAGCTCCAAGTGAGTCTGAGTGCTGCTTTGAAGATGCTCTTCCAGTTTGCGTCTTTTAATCTGTCGGAGAACAATTTCCGGTTACTTAACCTGTTATTTGACGCACTTTTGGTGTATAAATAAGGTAATGTCTAATGTACCAGTTTTGACGTCACCTTAAATTATTGTAGTCATTGTTGTTCTTCAAACAAACGATTAAAACATTTAAATGCCGTTCCAAGAATCAAGATTTCAGCTTTCTTCGCTTTAAATGATCTGCCTTAATACCCTGGGAGCAGAGATCTTTCTCAGAAATCTGTTCTCGCGGGGTACTGCCTTAAAGGTAAAAATGCGGAATTAAGAGGGAAACCTCATAGATTTTAGTATAAATTCCGTGATTAAAGGATTAAAACATATTTTCACAGGCAACAATACAACTGTAAGCAAAACATGTTCAGCCTCTAATTTTTCTACTTCTTACCTTTTCTGTGCATCCGAAGTGTACGTACTGGCAGTCGACGAGTGTTAGCGGGCAAAACTTGTTCAGGTGCTCTGTCAACTGCAAGATATATCATGTAATAAGTGTAACCACTAAACAACAACTATAAAAAATATTTAATGTGAAGCAAACGTTTTCAAGAAAACTAGCATATGCGTTATTCGTATTTAACCGGATTTTAAGGAATGGCATTCTTGTCAGATTTTCAGGAAGGGATTCTTGTCAACTTTTCCAATGCAAGCTGTCTTGTATCTGGTGTTATGCCAACTTAGCATGCATAAATGAGAAGACTCTTTTCTTTTAAAACCGGCGTTATATCTCGAGGCTAACAATTATCGAAGTTTATGTTTATTCCGCACTTTGAGCAAAAAGGTACTCTGCAAAAGAGATCATAAAAAACTCCGCTGCTTCAGTCCCTTATTTTGCAGACGCCCGAAGTACAAGATATTTTAAAATCTTTGTCCATTTAAATAGCGTTGAAATCCTAGATTTGTGTGACGAATGAGATAAAGATAATGTACTATCTTAGTTAATGGATCTGCTGCAAAGTTCCAGTTTGAGGTTGGTTTTTCCTTAGTTTGTTATTAGTTGTGTAAATGATTTTGATCTCCTTAATAATTGAAGTATTTTTGCTCGTATATAACAAGTTGTAGTATTTAGATATACAGGGTTTTTTCTAAAAAGAGTTACGTAAAAAAATTACTTAATCGTTTAATTAAGGCGTCTTTTAAGGTTTAAAAACCTCTGTTTGAAACTGCGAATATTTGCATGACTACTAAAAAGGAAAAACTTATACTACGCAAGGACTGTTTTAATTTGTTAAATTCCAATACAATGATTTAGCTCTAGACAATTAGTAAGATATGTTTCCTTCAAGGACTTAAAAGTCCCCTTTCGTAATCTATGCAATGTCTTTTCTTTAATATTGTTTTTACTTCGTTAGTTCTAGAACTGCCTAATCTCGTCTCTTCGGTATGGCTGTCCACCTTAATTGAGTGAGGTCTCTAGTGAGTCGTTTCATTTTAGGGATGCTCTATGACTGAGTTATCAAAACAAGCATCCTATAGGATAACGTCACTACTAACGTGATCTTTTAAGGAGCTTGTTTACCCCTTAAAGCTTGCTCATTGTGTAGACGTGGGTACCGAACTGGAGCAGTTTGTTGTACAGTCGCAATACTTACCCTTTCACGTGCAATACAGCTACATCCGTTGGGACACATGACAGGAAATAGCTTGCATGTTGATTCGTGGGACTGGCGAAAAACAAAGTAGTATTCTGCTCTGTAATCGATATCAATATCTACCAAGAAAAACTAAATAAATCCTGGAAATTAGCAAGGTAAAAGTGGACGAATATTTACGCTAATTTTTAAAAGGCTGTCCGCCTAAGAACCGACCACTCGACTTTGGGTTCAAATTTTGATTTCTCTCAAACTTTGCACACGAGTTAAGTATTCTATCCTAATAACTGAACTGCATTTATTTTTTTCTAATTCCTTTTAAAAGGAATTTTACAGGCCCGAGAAGGTCGAACGGTCGAAATGCTCGCTCAGACGCTTTGTCACACACGAAAATCAGCCAACTTGATGACTTAATCATTCACTTCCCGCGCCACCAAATTTCATAAATTCTGCAAAAATGTACTAAAATGGATTAATTCTAATGATTCATACAGTCCATTGAATATTTATAACCGTTTTGAGAAGGAAATTGTTTTTCAAATCAAGCGACTTTCGACGTTACAGATAAAACGATTTTAGTACGCTCAAAACATGCCAATTTTCTTCATTCGGGCACCAGATTCGAACAACCTATGCATATTTCCTACAAATCTATACGTTATTCTGGAAGTCTATGGAAAAATATTTGTAGTAATGCCGAGATACTGCAAATAATTTCAAGTTCAAACTCACCTGAAGTTGCGATTTTGCAATATGTCACACGCTCCGCTCTACGATTGTTCTTGCGGTAAATGTCACGAAAAGTGAACATAAAGTGGTTTGTATCCTCCTCTTTTCCATCTGTGTCTTTCTAATTAACTTGTTAGTTTCATTTGAACTACGAATGGAATCCAACAGTAACTTTCGATTCTGCGAGTACATCGCCTGTGACCATAATAGGACGAGTCACTGAAACTAAAAAGCACTGGCGATTTGCAGCCGTGTCACGCGATTTGGTTTATCATTTTTCACTGATACCGTCTCTTGTCGGCTTCGATTTCCCGTCAGATCAGGCATTAGATTGAATTCTACGCAAATCAGGTTCTTAAACTGACCTCTTTCCATTTGCAATGTCCTGAACAAAACAATTTGTTTTTTCTAACCAGTTGAGAATCCGCTGACCCATCGGACTTTCAAAAACTTCAAAACAACATTAGAATATGCACACTTGCTTTATTTTTCTTCACACGCAATCGAAATTCTTTGTTCTTTTGCTGGAGTATCACCCGGCTGTTGTGAGCTAAACGGAAAATCAGAACCAGTTCCACTGACACAGTGGTCGGGAGGATGTTACAAATCATCCACATGCAGTGCATCTATCCAAATCGAATCTTTCAGAAGTCCAGCTGGAATGTTTATTACTGTTTAACAGTAGGGACGAAAAGCTGGAAAATATGAAGATTTGCTCAAATCACCGCCACTGGCTTGGCAGGGGATGGAGACCTTTACGATCCTGCCAATCCCGGGAAGGGGGGGGGGGGTAAGGGTGTTAGTTTTTGTAGTTATATCCAATAATTGGCCACTCAACGGCACGTGCACAGAAACGAATGCAAATAATTATTAATCAAATACTGCCGAACAGAAAAAAGATGGTGATTAAACACATCAGGTGACTTTTGTCCGGATATAAAACTCGGTTTGGCAACCCCGGCGAAAGCGCTCAGCAAATACTGAGAAATCTCGCACTCTCTTAGCTTTTAAGCCGATAAACAAATTGCCTGTACCATGGCGAAAGTGGTCATCATACTCATAAATATCACACTCTCTTGACTTTTAAGATATCCAACTAGCTTGCTCCAAGATGCTTCTTTAATCCCCTCGTAGTGAAAGGTCTCAGATTAAACTACAAAGTAATAAATTAAACTGATTTTTGAGAGGGTTCTTTCGCGGCTTTGTGCATGCTCCAAAGTTTTATATTGTCAACAAACAACCAAGTTTCAAGTAAAAATATCCGTAAAGAGGTCCTGTTCTGTTAAAAATCTATGTTTTTCGACAAACAAAAAATATGGCCGGATAGTCTGTTTAAAGCGGCGATTAAACTGGGCGTTCTCCATGTGATGTATCCTTTTGATTTATGTTCTGGCCCGAACAAACCAAATCATAAATTGGTTTAAAATGCATCAAACCTTAGCTTAAGTGATTGATCAAAGGTCTTCTTGCTGAATTAAGATTTTTTCTTTTAAAATTCTTTGGATAAATAGCATTAATGATGAGCTTAACTTCTGAAAATGAGAAATACTCCAGTTTCGTATTCGTAGTTGCAGCTGACTACGACTACAGACTCATTTACTCAGCGTTAGCTTCGTCTTGATGTTAGTTATTTTATTATTTATGTATATTAACACAAAGTCGAGGCTAATGCTGAGTAAAAGAGTCTGTAGTCATTGTAGCCAGCGGCAACTACGATTACGAAACTGGACTATTACCTAAAGAGCCTCTTTAACTACGTTTGTAGAGTCGAGTACATATCGGAAAAAAGCCAACCAACCCAACAAACTTGTAAACAGCAAAAGAATACACAAAAGTCAAGAGTTTTAACAGGTCGAGCTTGTTTATCTTGCTTTCATTCGTCCGCTGTGAAAAGTATTTTAACATACTTCAACCTTGTTGCTGTAAAAATTGAATCAGTGGAAATTTGGTCAGCGTTCGCCTCCTGCTAACTCGCACGCATGCGTAATCGTTATTCCAACATGCCGGTAGATTGGTAGAGTCCTGTAGATCCAGTTTTTGTTTTGTTTTACCACTGACCTCACGCTGTTGCAGTGAGCTTTCGTTAGTCGTCAGCCGGAAGTGGATATAGATTTAAACTACGGAAGTTGTGTTGGCGTCGCCATATTGATTTCGCGTTTCAAACTGACAAGGTGGTAAACTCTATTCTCAGGAAACACTTAATATAACTATCAATAGAACCCCAAGCCGAGATAACAAAGTGTAATTATTGGCACAACGTGAATGAAAACATTAAAGACCTTTAACCATTTACAAATAAATGTGATAAAACTACTTTCAAAATAGAATAGTTGGACTTGCAAAAGGCACTTCAAAATTCTTGTGAAACAGACCACAAAAGCACCTTACCAATACTTAGGCGAGTTTAAACCCTTATTGGAAAACATAGCTGTTTAGAACAAAGTAAGAATATTTTGAGGCTGAAATTGCCGAAAAAATAAGAACGTTGAGCCTGAGCAAAATTTTATTGGTTCTTGTTAAAAACGGAGTGTATACATTGTCTCTGGTTCCATAACTCGAACAGTCGAAGTAATTAGTGAGCCAACACAGTACTTAAAAATTGTAGTTAGGTCGTGTGCAAGCGAAAATAGAAAGTCGCCAGATATCTATCAGTTGGTTTAATACTTGTTCTGTATAAACACAGGACTCACTAGCAAGAAAACCTTACTATTTGTACAAGAATACAAGAAATGCTATGATAGATGACTATCTTCAAAAACATAAGGTCCCCTACGGACGCAGTGGAAAGGAATACCCCCAAAACGTTATTTAGCAAGCACTAGTTCAATAGCCCATAAAGATGAAACCATAAACGTGATCTTTTCACAAAACTAACCCCTGATAAACCAATTTCACAACCATGCGCAGAACAAGGCTAAGATTTGGTTAAGCAAGAGGAGAAGACGGTTTTAAAAATGCCTTAGCTTATTTCCAAAGGCAAAAGTGTTTCGCTAATGCGATTT
>JAOBYF010000016.1:0-40892 GCA_025403605.1 Parazoanthus darwini
ATCATAATCATAATCATAATCATAATCATAATCATAATCATAATCATAATCATAATCATAATCATAATCATAATAATGATAGTATTGATTATGATGATGATGATGATGATGATGATGATGATGATAATAATAATAATAACAATAATAATAATAAAGATGATGATGATAGTTCTTAGCACGCATTATACAAGCCTCGTTGCTTTACATGTACAGGGTGACAGGCATAAAAGATATAAATAAATATTAATTAAGGATGTAAATACATAAAAACTGCTCCAAACACATATAGGATTACTCTACCCTAAAACTAGAAAAGCTTGGTTTTAAACGGGATTTGAGAACTGGAACTGTGTTGGCACCACTGATAGATCGTTATTTTACTGTCTTTTCTGTACAATGAAAAGTTAAGTTGCGCTGTCCCAAAGCTACACTTCTATAGGTTGATCAAAAGGTCGCAGCTGGACTACAGTTTGTCTGCCATTCTCAGTCGTATCTATGATATATGGGGAAAAAATACTTACGTGCCTGCGGACAGGGCCATATTAGGTTGATGAGGACTATCAATATCACCAGTTGTAAAGAGCTGAGCAGTGACGGTTTCATGGTGACAGTAAAATCTCAATTTCCTAACTTTTCAGATTCCCTTTGAACATAAAAAGAATAGGTCTAAAAGTTAGGTTAGTAACTCTGTGACACATGACGGCGATAGAACATTTTTTGTTAGTCTTGATTTAAATATACCCAGGATAACTCCAACATAAAGAGAGCAGATACGCTCGTCCAAGAAACTCAAACGATTAAATCACTACAACCGTCACCAATCTGGGTGTACCTTCTGGGTGAAACACAGAAACAAATGCACAGCGAATTTGATGTAATATACCAAGAAAAAGAAAAATATGTTATACCTGTATAAAAAAGCTGACAAAGAAAAAGCATATCGACTATATCAGGGCCGTAGCAAGCCTTGAAAAACTCGGGGGGCACCGCCAAGAGCCGAAGGTGTGAGCCTTTAGGGGGGTCCGGGAGCATACTCCCGCGGAAAATTTGGAAAATTAGTTTGTCTAAAAACGTGTTTCCTGGGTTTTAAACGCCATTTGAAACAAAATTAGAGTGTCTAAAACTAGTAAAATATGACAAGTTTTTCTCAAACTTGGAGCAATTTGCTGAGATGGCACATTTGACACATTTGCTGGGGAAAAACTGGGGGGGCACGGTCCCCCCGGCACCACCCCTTGCTACGGCCCTGTATATTTGTTTGCTCCTTTTCAAACTTCCCAATGGCGTATTGAGAGTACAAATCAACGTTGTGTGCTGTACTAGGAGGGGAGGTGCAGCTATAGAACAAATTACAACAAATACTTACATAAATTGATGACTGTGTAACAAATGAACTCAGGAAACTAAAATGTTCTAACTGGTTGATAAATACAGGGCTAGTCGAATGATGCTAATGCAATTTGTTGAATGTGGCTCGCTAGAAAGGAGAATATAATTCCATTTTACAGTTCTCGACTCCCTCCGTATAAGTTAGCATAACAGAACGCGCGCAAAGCATTGTGGAGAGAGAGGAATCCTTCGTCACTATTGATGATATTATCATGAGAAGACTCATTTTACTCCTTCTGACCCTTGCTAGAGCTCTTAGAAGAGCTGGGATCAGAGAAGGCGCCAGGAGTCAATGAAGTCGAACGGTCCGCAATTTTAATTTTGGACTTTGACACCCGACTCTATCCGCAGTAATTTATCGAGCAAAAGAAGGAGGACTTAAAAGTGTTGTTGTTGCTTACGATGTTTTTAAAAGCTATCTTTATCTAGTTCTGATTAGGTTTTTGTAAAATGTTATTTTGTATTCGCGAGGCACTAAATATCACCGTGTTGTGTTTAGAAACATCGTATTTGTATCACCGCAAGTGGTACCCCAAACCAAGGAATTTAACCCCTAAGAGATTTTACTTTGCGTTAACTGTTGTCACGGTAAACATTTTATTTACAAGTTTTGGTTACCATAGAAACCATTTACTACATCAGGGATACCTGCATCTTAAAGGATTGGCTTTCATATGAAACTATTTGGGAATCTTTGGATATTAGGTCGAGGTGGAAATCCCCTTCCCCATCCCCACCCCTGCTAGGGAGAATCGGCATCTCCCCCGGAGGGACAACTTAGCCAGAGATCATGAGGTTGAGATTAGATAAAGTTTGTTCAGTGGTCTTGGACTTCTGAGAGAGACTGGCTGAAAATACTAACACTGTGGCACCAATCTCAGTTCCATCAGCATTTTAAAGAAAAGCTTATCTCGTTTAGAAACTCTCGCGTTAAGCAGAAAATTTCTAACACCGTTGACTGAAGAAGCCTCTATAATTGAAGAACCTGGCCAAATCAATTTCCGTGGGGGAGTGTTTCAGCCATAATCAATCAATTTTGAAGTAGATTCTTAACTTTATAAATGTATGACTTTTTAGAGAACCCAACAGTCGATCTAATTTCGGATATCAAATGTAGGAGTTTGATATTTTAAAAGCCAGCATTAGAAGCAATTATTTGTGAACTATCAGACTCTACAGATTCAAAACAGTAGTTTATTATATGACTCAGTAGATGTAAGAAAGTACTCAGTAGGTTGTCTTCATTCATTAGTTCTTAAAAAGCCAAACTAACGCTTGACTACGTTTGGTTTATAAAACAGAAACTACCTGCCCTTAACAAATGGATATGGCTAACGAGACAACAAGCACAACGCTTCTCTTCTTAAAGGCGACAAAACTGAGGCTTTCTCAGGGTTGCGCAAGCAAATTTGTACTTACCGTAGTCACAAGTTAAATTGGGATCATGTCTATGCTAGTTAAAGTTCAAGGTTTTCGCCATTTTCTGCAAATAGCATAGTTCGTTTATAGTCGAGAGATTACGAGCCAGTGGAAGTGAACGTTTACAATGAAGCTGCTGGTGACTACCACGTTCCGTGACAAAAGCATGAGCTCACGGAGTAAACATCCCTTATAATACAAACTATCCTGCGATGCTGCTAGGTATGCTTTATCTCGTCTAAAGCATTTCTTAACGTACGTACGTACGAAATTTGCACATTTTTATTAGTCTTAGGGCCAGATCCATCAGCACCAGTCTTGGGTTCTATATTTAAAAAATATAACTTGACCTTCGATTTGGCATAGCCCCTAATGATGTTTATTTCTGCTGTAATTTATCACTCACTGAACTAGGTACCATATACCAATATTTCAAAAACTACAATCGATACATAGGATTGACTTTTCCTAGATCGGGTCGGGGAAATATATTGTAAAATTTGACTTAATCCTACGTTTTTTCATGGCACGGTGCGCATGAGTTCCTGGGCCCATAGGGACTGGGGCCGGGTTGGACTTCGTGTGCCGGGCAAAGTTTCGACATATCGTCCGCGTACCGGGGCTTTAAATAGTCCCTCGCCGTTACACAAACAAGTAAAGTCAGTTTCGACATGAAAACTGCATGTATAATGTTGGTTACCTGTACAAATATGGTAAAATTGTTTTTACCTTAATTCTAAAAATCCGAAGTGAAGTAAAAGAAAAATGTATGTGGTAATAAATAAATATATACAAGAATACTACAAACCACCGTGGTTTACATTTTACAGTTGCCTGATGATTTCTAGCCCAATAAAATGCGCTGTACATGAATCTCGAGTAGCAGATTGTTTTTTTACAATTGTTATTTACAAGTTTCAAACCAGAGGTTAAGTAAGAAAAGGCCTAACTTTTTTGGATCATAGTTCGTTTCCAGGGTTCATTTATTTTTATATTTTATTTAGCAACAACTCACTCCTTAAAGCGTTTCTTCTTCTTCTTGCATGGGCAGTTTCTCATGCTGTTCTTTTTCGTTAAAACAAAACAGTTAGGTCAAATAAACACATCACGGTTTTAAAAAAGCTAAACTGGTTAACTTTAGATCAAAGGCGTGCCTGGAACAAGGTCAATCTCGTTATAAAATGCACACAATTTTAAAAGCCGATCTACATGCCAGATTTATTTGCGAGGCAAAATAGCAACCACTCATACTAGAAGCAACAATTTTTTAACTTTACCAAAAGCAAGAACAAATTACGGGAAAATGACATTTCTGTTCAGTGGAGTTGGACTCTCTGATGGCTTTTCTTCAAATATTAGGAACGTTATCAGTAAAACTTTTAGAAATCTATCAAGAGAGTTTTTTTTATGCAGATAACCTTCAGTATTTTAATATGATGCTAGTGTATCCATTTTAAAGTAAGGAAAATATATAAGCTGATCATATACTCTAGTTTTAACACAACTTTAAATATTTATATTGTATACACTTGTTAGTTTTTAGTCTTACTTCAGCTTGGATCTAGTGTAAATATGTAAACTTTGTAAACTGTTACTGTATACATACAGCCGGTCCACATGGCTTACAGCCTAGTACTGAAAGGGCCATCCTAGTTTAATAAAGTTTTACTACTTATTAACTATCACCAGAATTTTGTCATAAAGAAAATGTGGCGGGCGAATTATTTTTGTAAGACTTTCTATACGGCGCAGCCATTGACAATCATTAACACTGTACAAGCCGTGTTTGCTGTTACACTTTTTTTTAGAAGAATATATTTTATAAGAATATCGAGGCTGAAAATTGCGAAAATTTAGAAACATTTTAAGAATAATGCTGAGGATGAGAATTTGTTAAGAATGTAATTTTGTGCAACATATAAATATGTTTACAATAAAATTTAAATATTTTGTAATTCTAAAGTCAGGAATACTAGTTTCTATTGATGAACCTCTGTGAGAAACCATTTTTTCAAGCCAAAATGTCCAAGGGTCGACTGACATGACATTGTGACCCTGCTTCAAAGCGACTGAGATAGCATGTACGTAACATGAAACCAGGATGTTGCACAATGTATAAGCGCTATAACAGGCAACGTCATGCTGACAGACTTATTCTATTGACCTGTTATCTAAGAATATTTCAAGAACATTTTCAGCCTCAAAACGCGCAAAATTTAAGAATATTGAGCCTGAGTCTGAAAAACAATATTCTTCTAAAAAAAAGTGTATCAAACGACGATCACTCGGTCTGCATCTGACCAAACCTCGTACCCAGGCTTTTTCATCGCTGAGTCATCTTGCTCAGCTCTATTCGAAGCAACGGAGAAACTAATGATATTTTCAGCTTACGTCTTGAAACGTTTAAGGGCAATACAATTCACAAAAGGAATTATGAAGCTAACTTTTATTCCGTCAACCGACGTTTACACGAAAAAAAAGGCACCAACAACTACAAACCTGACAAAACCAACTTAGCATTTAGCGAAGTTTATGGTTCCCATGATGCTTCGAGGTCTGAGTATTGGGCTTTTCGAAAGTCAACCTGAAATACGTTTACACCTCTGAAAAACGGTTGTATGGATCCGTAGAAAGTAGTCCACCTATAAAGTTTGTTAAGTTCTTCTTAAGCGTTATTTTTTCGCCTTCCTCTTTCATGGATCGCCTGAAACCACTAGAGGCAAAGTACAATTTCAATTTCTTTCAAATCAGTTGTACTGTAGGGCTGCTAGCAGACTCACTTGTGATGACTCTCCGCTCTCTTCCGCAGAGGCTTCGAGAAGAGGGCGCGCGGGGATTCGTGGGAAGGGCGACGCGTACCTTCCCAAAACTCCCCTCGCGCGCTCACCTTTTTCTTTCCCAGTCTTCCAATATGATCACTGCCCTCGCTTAACCGCAGGGAATCTCTGCGGAAGAGAGAGTCGCCGACTCGTATTTTATCCTTTTGGCCGTTGCTTCTTTTTCTTTTAAGCAGGCTAGTGCTACAAGTGCCTGTAATAGTAGACGCAAGTCTCTGCAAGTTGGTGTAAGTTCTGACATTCAAACTTGCGTTTAACTTGTGCTTCGTTTGGCCACTGATGAAGAACTTGCACTGACTTGCATTCAAATTTAAGTTCGCACAAAGTCAATGCAAGCCAATGCAAGTTTGTCCGCCAAATGAAACGCAAGTTGAACGCAAGTTTAAAACTTGCACTGAATAACATCGACTTGCACTAGGTTTGACCAGGGCTTAAGATTTAAAACTACACCAGTAAATCGTAATTCAACTTGGTTCTTGCAACTTCCCTTACAAGGCTGATGGCATCACAGACATTTTCAAGATAGCCTTCGTTAAATATTTGAAAATTATATATTCAAACAGTATTGTTTGCTATATTGGGCGACTTATCTTTCCCTAGTACTGAACCGGAAATTGGGGAAAAGAACACGTAGCTCGCGCCGTGAGCTCAGAAAGAGTTACAGAATTAAAAAGCAATTACATGCGTAACAAATGCTTATTATGTAATTGGCATTGTTAGCGAAAACACTGAACATATCAGCACCTGCATTACACAAAAGAAAATGTCAGATACGCTCTGTTTGCATATTGAACAGTTTGATTTTGACCGAAGATAAATTGACATAACCTTTTTGCACCAGTGATCTCATCCAATCAGGATCTGTGAATATCGATAGCTAGACGAGATCGGGGAACAAATATTTGCATAATAGTTTAATAATTTAATAATCGAAACCAAAACGTTATTCTGGTCATAACAAGAAGCGGCGGAAAGATGGGGCTTGCCGTGGCCCAAACGACGGCGAAAATGATTTCGCTGTTTCTTGTCCTGTGTTTTTCTCCTTCTGTAATGAACACACGGCACGACAGGGTCATTTCCGACTGTTTGAAGGACAAAACAGAGGCTTCTTTCTTGGGTTTTAAGACCAAGAACTTGCACGGCGAGCAAGTGGATATGAGGAAATACAGAGGGAAAATTATTCTGGCTATTAACGTTGCCACTTGGTGAGGTTTAACGAGGACAGAATACCCACAATTGAATGCATTAATGGAACAGTTTGGAAGGCCAGCAAAGCAATGCAGTCTACAGATTCTCGGTTTTCCGTGTAATCAGTTCGGCTCCCAAGAACCCGGAGAGAATGCCGCAGAGATCTACAATGGTCTCAAGTACTGTCGACCAGGAAATGGGTTTGTGCCAAACTTCCCGCTCTTGCAGAAACGAGATGTTAATGGTGCTAAAGAAGACGAAATTTTCACGTTTCTGAAGGTAAGAAGATAACAGTAGTTTATCTTTAATCATTCGGTTGATTCTGCTTTGATTCGCCAGAGTAAATAGGTTAGCTTGCTACCTATTTTATTCTTCAAATGCGAAGGATCTGAATAGCTGGACAGACGACTGAGTCGCAGAGCACGAGACAAACGGATTAAATGTAACTTATACAAATTTACTTATCAAATTTTTGAAAAGTAAGACAACTGTGTGTAGATTTATACTAAAAAAAGTCAAAGATAATAAAATAATCACCGTGTAGAAATATAGTTGTATTTGAAGTACTTGAACTGTTTATTGAAGCAAGCAATGTGGTCGTCTCTTCCCGGCTTCATGTCGTTTATTCCCAATTATTAAGTCGTAGTTTTTGCGATAAACAACAAAACTTGCCATTAAAATGAACAAATCCGGCTAAAAACATTTGTAGATATTTCTTGAGCTGGAGTGGAAAGTAAAAAAATCATTATCATTTGTTTTAAGACCCAAGAATATTTAAATAATTAAAACCACAAAGATCAGTCGTTTCTTGAACTCAAAATGACCTCTTCCACTTTCTAAATGCCAATGCATTGATGTGACACAGCGTGTATTCTATAAAGCATCGAAAACAGAATTTGTTTAAGACCTGCCCGCTGTTTTGATCGACTTCTTCACACTATTAGCTTGGTATACAACGGTGTTTTCGCGTTGTTCTTTGAATAGAGAAAAGCACTGTCTACTGACTAAAGGTCAACGGAAAGTGAGTCTTAAACTTAGCTCTTATTTCTTAAACAATTGCTGTTCTACGTGTTGTTAAAATTAGGTCTTGATTTTAGAAATATCTCCGAGAAATATTCCAGGCCAGATTAGCTGACGCGTTCAGAAACAAAAGTCAAATTAATTTACATTTATATTGATTCCATACCAAGTGTCGGGACGTTGTAACTTTACAGATGAAAACAAAACAAAATAGAACTCGCTATTTCATGTTAACCAATTTTGAAATACTCGGCTCGTCTCCTTGGCACCGTGGTAACCAGTAACTTCAAATATTCTCTAATCTAGTCGTTATAAATATACTTATATAGCGCTCTTTCCTCCAAACTCAAAAAATACTTTACAGAATCATGAAATGTTTAAAAGTATTTAATACAAATATGTACAACTGAAATGTTGATCAGATATAAGAACCAGATAATTTTGGACAAGACTTCTTTGCAAATAAAGCTTCAAATGTTCTTATAAATCGTTCTAACAAGTAAGAATTTTTTTTTTTTTAAAATAATGCATACGAATAAGTGAAAAACAAAACAAAACTTAATTTTAAAATTAATTAATTATGTAACTCTAGAGTTAAGTGCCCTAGTTAAAAATAGACCAATTTCCTATATATTAAAATTCAGCTTGAAAAAAAAAGACATCAACACGAGGCTCTGGGGAATAATCAAGCTCTATATTTTTATTCCCCAGAGCCTCGTGCTGATGTCTTTTGTTTCAAGCTAAATTTTACAGGTAATATATCGAAATTGGTCTATTAGGTTTTTATATACGTGCAAGACAAGAGTGGAGCCTGGCACTACAACCATATTACGTCATATTTCAAGATGGCAGTGCCGTGCAATTCGCCTTCAGGAAACCCCGATTTATGGGTATACAAGCCTAAAGCATCGTTTTTCTACTAAGCAGCAGACCTAATCTATGTTCAAAGAGCACTTTGGGAGCAACTTGGTGAAACAGTCTGAGATTTCTTCAACTTTTAACCTTCTAACCTCGTTGTTTTATAACCATCGGGTTTTGACAAAGGAGGTGTCCTTAAAAGCTTCCTCAACTGCAGCTACGCACCCAATTAAAACGGTGTTGTTGCTTTTGTTGTTGTTGTTGTTGTTGTTATGATTTTCTTTGTATCTTAATAGTTTCTGCTGTTTCATTCACAGGGGCGCTGTCCCTGTCGCGATGGAATTGTTGCTAACCTGAAGGATATTTCGTGGTCTCCGGTCAAGAACAACGATATTGCATGGAACTTTGAGAAGTTTCTGATCGACCACGAGGGGAAGCCATATCGCCGCTACTCTCATATGATTCAAGCGGAGGAAGTCCATAACGACATCAAGGAATTGATGTTAAAATGTCTATCGTAGATATACAGGCACACACACTATTTATATTCTAACTGTTTGTTTTAACTTTTTTAGCCCCGATATTTGACGACATTAAAATATTCATCTTCATAATATGTTAGCTGGAATTTCTATTGAAAGTGGTTAGAAAACGATTAGGAAAGTTTTCTGACAACTCCATAACTAAAGTTTGCGTGGGCTACCAGTGAGAGCTGGTAATTTTTGTGGAAAGTATAACTCTTCACGGTTCAGTGATTAGTCATAATGTTTGGAAAATGATAGTATATGTTAAACCAGTGAATGAAAACTTCGAAACCCTGCTTTTCAATAAACATAAACTCTTCAATATTGAGGTTCTAATCCAAACTTTTTTGTCGATTTTAGCTGGTATATCTTGTCAATGTTCTTTTATGTTTTGAGAACGATAACGAAGGAAAAACAGTAGAAGCTTACTGCTGAAAACAGAAAAACAAAGTTAATCACTCAAGTGTTTACAGGTGTATCTGTTTTGTTCATGGAGAACCATTTCTACATCCAAAATTGTAGAGAAACGGCGCCATTTTTTCTTTTGTCGTTCATCTCGCAATACTCATGAGGTCATTAATAGCGGATATTTCTAGTTTGAGCAACCAATGAGAGCGCGTAAAAAAGCTGTTCACTGGTTTATTGTATACCGATAGTTGTTCTTCTCATTGGGGCTTAAAAAGTTAAACCTTAGTTGGTGGTTAAAAGTGTAATCGATTAGAACTAAGTTTTCACTTAACTCTACTGTTTAGTTCATCGTTCAAAAATGGAAGTCCCAACATTGTTACAATATTCTACGAATTACGTTTCTTAGTCAGCACCATTGAATGAAGTCTAGCAAACGGCTTGCTTTTGGTTAAATGATAATTGTTTTGGCCGGCGACCAAAATAAACTTCTAACTAGGATCTGAAATCATGAAGAGTTCACCTTAAACTGCCCGTGGCGGCAGTGGGTCAACTTGGAGTCAGTTTAGTATCTGAGCGGTCTTTAATGCATTCAGTCGCATGGATAAACAAACTGTTGTCAGATCTTAAGTTGTGATATTTTTGGAAAGGAATAAAGGGCCAAAAACCAAGAATTTGCATTTGGTGATTTAGGAACAAAGGAGTATGACCATACTAGGAGTTAACATCTCTTAGCATTTTTACAGCGCGGTCGATATTTGATACGATTTCATTTATTTCCTATTTTAATTGTGGGCTCCGGGGAAACTATAAAGCATTTCGCGGTTGGCCATTGCTCGCCGACTCGCTCGCGAGTTCGCCCCTCGATATTTGTGTGTTTTTCATTATTGATTCTGAGGAATAGAAAAACATTTCTCGCAGTCTAAAACGTCAGTTTGGTGACAGTTTATAGAACTAACTGGTTGGGAAGCTTAACAAACTTCAAAAGGAGTGAACAAAGCTGCTTTGTTTTATGTTGAACGAACCGCGACCGTGCACATTGCAGTTTGTTCATTGTGTGACCCCAAATGTTTCTGCTGGTTAGTTGTTCACATGGTCAAGGCCAACGAGCAAACATATAACAAAGAAACTGGCCGAGTTTCATAACCATTTCTCGCTATTAACTATGCGGGTTTGGTGAGAATCCCCCCTTAGGCATAAAATGGGCCCTACCCAAGGAAACCCGCAATCTAAGCATTTTTTAAGGGAGGTCGAGATCTACCGTTTGTTTGTTTGCTATGCAAATTATGGACAAGAAAGTGTGCTTTGCCAGAAAGTGTCCTTTGTCACCTTTCAAAGACAAACCCTTCTTATCACTTTGCTAATTGTGGGTATCTCAAGAGAATGTACGTCTTGATCATGAAGCGTTGGGATTTTGGAATCCACGCTGGGGTAGCATCTTAGCTAGGACTTTATATCTAAGAACTTATAAAGCTAAATGTGCCCACAACCAAGTGATATATCCTAGGGTCTAACAGTCTACTGTCGGGACAGGATCTTTTCCATACTTTGTATAGTCGTTTGCTGAAATATGACCACATTCGTTTGCAAGACAGTCTACGGTACTTGCAATGCATGTGTATTGAGATCAAACAATTTTATGAAAGCTGGGAGAAACTTATGTTTAAGCTTTTGCCGTGATTGGGGTTAATATTGCTATCTTGTTACTTGACATAAGGAAAGATTAAGGAGATTGCTCTATTCCTTTTCAAAACGTATGAGCGTAAATAAAGCAAACTAAGACTTAAATCTCGCTCTATTGGCTTTAGGTATTCAAGTAATTATTTGAAAGGTCACGATTAAAAGAACCATGCAGTTTTCCAAAGTATTTTCGTGAAACTATTGTCGTTAACTTTAATTCTGAGAAGCCACAGATTGCAAGTTCATTGAAACCGTTGTTGAAGTTCGTCATATATTGGTATAAAACTAGTTCTACCTCGGCGTAAGAACCCACAATCGACTAGCGTCACCAATGAATACTGATGTCAAACAGGTTCAAAGGCTGAGAAGTTGTCCCCGAGAATTGATACGTTGCACTTTCATAGATTGGAAGATATGCTTTAGTTATGGGAGTTAAATTAAGCATTTCAGGTTAATATACCTGGCGTTTGCCAGACGTCGAGCACGTTAATAACGTCAACTCACCTCCCATAATTGAAGTAATTTTTATGGAGTATGAGTTTAAGCATTCATTGCTTAAATTTAGTCTTCATTACTCACACTGTGACGTCATTTATGCATCTCTCGGGGAACTATATGACGTCAGTCGAGAGGTTCTTACACAGAAGTAAACCAATAAAACTGGGAAAGTTTTGAACCTGCTTTTGCAAGGCACACAACGAAATTTCGTTTTTAGAATTTTTTTGTTTTGTTATGTTTTTCTATTATGCAGATATTTAACTTGGTGAAATTTCATGCACCATGCATTTCTGTATGCGTAGTGAATTCGTTGTCATGAAGATATATTTATTTATCTATTTCCTATTCTTTATCCAGTTATGGAAAACAGATCTGAGTTTGCTAGACTACTTGACACTTTAAAAAGTTATTATCATGACAATTATCATAATTTCAATTGCTTGGGGCATCTTGTCTTGGTTTCCCTTTTCTGTAATTCTTGGTCATATGTAGTTATCATATTTATTTTTTTATTTTCTGCTTTTCGGTTTAGAACGAACGTAACGCAATTTTCAATGGTCATCATTGTTTGTGATTAATGGGAATTCACAAGACTGCCGCGTTGTGAAAAATGCCTTTAAAAGACCTGAAATTCTTATTTAACATTTTAAAACATTTGTAGATTGCATTGATGACATGTTAAGCAGGAGAACTTACAAATGCATCGCAGCATCTCGTGAAAATTGAGTTTAGATTTTGCGGAACAACTAATTAATCAACTTTGGAATATATAAATAATCAGTCCTTTGTTTCAGCAGGTTTGTCTCACAAACACTTTTAATGCACTATTTTAGCTTCTTGATGTACATACCATAACGGTTTTTATGTCAGTTGATAACCATTTTTAAAATTAATTGTATACAACAGCAAAATCGTTTGGGTGTGGTTTGCACACAGGGTAAACAATGATATTCAACAAAGTTGCGACTATTTGTTTTTCGTGCAACAAGCATCACAACTGTTTTTTTGATGTTTTTAAAATTTATGTTTTAAATACAGTTTTCTTGTTAATCATGCTTTCTAGACGAGCTTGTGAAACTCCGTAAAAGCTCCAGATTCTCCTCAAAGGTTGACTTAATGAAAAGAGAAAGAATAGCTTCTTGTTAGTTGCGATATTCTTTGACTCGTTTCACATGGTGCAATAGTGCAAAAAATATCGCACTATTGCAGATAGTGTGTCAACCCCTTTAGTCTTCTTTCAGTTGTTTGCCAAAAGAATTTTGACATTACTGTATGGTCTTGAAACAATGTCAACCCCAGAGTTTACACTCAGTTTAGGTATGCAGAGAATGTCAGTATTTGTTAAGTCTTTAAAGTAGAAAAAACTCGCTGTTATACGTTGATTAGCTATTCAGATATATCTGTGAGTTTCTTAGGAGCTTTTGTGTTCATCGTCCTATAAATAAAGTGGTTTTAGCTATTTTAAACAGTCTGCATGTGGCCTTTTCTGTGTCACGATGTTGTCTTTACTTCTTGCTGTATTGCTTTCAGCCAACCTTGTCAGAGATGGTAAGTTTTTGCTCATTTCTCATTTAGCTTTGGTGGTTTCTCAACTGACACAAAAAGATTGTTCAGTCAGTCTCCACAGCAAATTTTTCTAGAGCAACTACGAGTCGCTAGAAGTGATTTATTGCCAATAACCTCGTTGACTGCTTTATGTTAGTAACACTGAGTAATGTCACAACATAATGTCGTATATCTCGCAATTATATAAAATGTTGCTCGCAACTTGAACATTTTAGACTTCGTTTCTATATATAAGTGAAACCGACATTCAGTTGGTGAAGTTATTGACAGGCACACATTTTTCTAGACCAACTTAATTTTATCGGTTTCCGAACCGCAATCGCTGCTGCAAATACACAAGATTCAATCTGTTAGTCCAAATTATACTGCAAACATTTCTATAGCAAGCGAAAATTGCTAGAAGATCTTTACTTAAAAACGTCAGTTTTCTTGCCAATAACTTCGTCTGCTCAACTACAATTCCATTTGTTATTCCATTTGTCGGTAATCAAACAAAATGATTGGTTGTACTTCTTTATAAGTTTGCAACTTCATATGTAAGAACTCGCTTGCAATCAGCTGAACTTAATTTTGGAACTGTAGTCTGGTCCAAAGAAAAATGAAACCAAAATTCAGCAATGAAACATTAATTTAGACTGGGCAACTATAAATGGGTTCTCGTAAAAGCGTTCCGTGGCAAGGACCTCGAAATGCCAAACATATCTTCCGTTACATGCATGTTAACTAGCAGGAAACAGTTCTGTCAGGCGTATGTTATAAAATGTTGGCAAACTTTATTAACGTTTGATTGTGTAACATATCGTTCGCAATTTGAAAAGTTCCTACGTTGATACTTTCTCATTTACACAGAAAATGCCATACGAGTCTTTGTCTTACTGCGCTGCTATTGTTATCAGCAGCTTGTACAAATTTTTAGTAACGTACGTTTCGCAGTCCCATTTCAGTGTCCATGCATCTCTTTGGGAAAAGACTTTCTAATTAAAGCATGTCTGTAGTTTATTGTGTGTTCTTCTCTAGCTTGTTCTTGATCTCGGGTCAATCGAAGTGCTCGGAAACACTCGGCAAGCAGCTGTTCGACAATATTTTCAGTTTGAAATTCGCGAAACCTTGAAGCCTTGCAGGAGAAATTTCATCTCCGTCCTTTATATGGATCATCATTTGTTAGTTGGGTGCTCGGTTTTTCAAAATACGACTGGCTTTGTTAGAAATGAAAATTGGTTTGAGTTAAGCAGAAAAATCATAACAAACCAAATTCCAAAGTTCTTACTTTCTAAGGTATGTTTTTTTTGTATTTCTTTCAACAGTTCGTGGTTGTGGTATCGGCTCGCCAGGAACACGCGTGATTGGAGGTGAAAACGCCAAGCCAGGAGCATGGCCATGGCAGGTACAAACCCTAAAGGATAGTGTACATGTTTTTAAAATGAATTAAACTGACAAATGGACAAAAGTGTTGTTTTCTTTCAACATTTCCTTATTATGAAAATCTGAATACATGCAAGTATTCAGTATTGAGTTCGTTTGAAGAAAGCATCTGCCTTTAATTTCTCTTTCTACACCCTATAAAAAACGTCACTCAATATTTCAAACTTTTTTCAACCAATAAAAATTTATTTGATATAGGAATACAACTTTGCAACATGTATTTCTTTGTAAACCACAGTCTCCCGAGTTGCTCGCAATTTTTGTAATTTTTTTCAAACTCTCGCTTAGTAAATGTTGTCTAATTTCTTTTTGACTCAAAACAAATTGATCTCGTTCGTTTATACAGGTCGGTCTTTACAGATCTTCGTCTTCTACGAGTTTTTTCTGTGGAGGATCACTGATCACACCAGAGTGGGTGGTGACCGCTGCCCATTGTGTCGCACGCTCGTCGTAAGTAGCTTGCTTTTCGTCGATGTAAATTTAGTCTAAGTTTGGGGGCAGGGAACGTTTTTTTGTATGTGTAGTCCAATAGCTGCGCATATGTGAGTTCTACCAAAAGACTAACGCTGGCAGCTTCCGAGATGATACCTCGAAATACCATAAGCAACCTGAAACTTCTTCTGATCAAAAAAATACGCAGTTCATCTTTCAAAGTACACGCCGAAAAACCAGATGGGAAAGATTTGCAGGTTTAACTCCTTTTTTGCAAGTTTGTCAGCTTGTTTGACATTTCTTCCAAATCTTGTGTTGTCTTGGAAGGGGTACAGATATCTGATTGATTGTCTGGGACAGGTTATGTCAGAATCGGGTCCGGTGCAAGGTAGGGGGTTGGAAGAGTCGGCAAGATAATAACTAAAAAATTCTGTAAAGTAACCCCCCTTCCAGATCCCTCCAAAGCTAAGTACCTCTATTTTTGTGAGGCCATGTATGCCCTAAATTTGGCTTTTTGTACGATAATCCCAACCAGGTATGTCTTCAAAATGCGGTTTATTGTCATGGTCCTTAGCACGCACTACTGGCTCGAAACGGAAGAGTTGTTCTGCTAAGAAATCTACCGACGTCTGTCGGAAAAAAGTTGAAAAAGTTCGCCTGATTTGGTTTGCCGTTATTAAAAGCTGTTTTGGGGTCAAATTTTAACCAGCTATGTCCTGAAAAATTCATTTGGTTATTTCAATGATTTTTGCAACGAAAAAGCGGTAAGTGGAAGTTCGAAATGTGTTTTAGGAACTTCAGACTTGAAATTTGCAAATTTGTTGAGATCGACGTTTGTCCTTTCGAGTTAGCTTTGAAGGACTTGGTTTTTGAAATTGGCGAAAAGTATTCGCTTTCTCTGAGGCTTTTGAAGAACACATTAGCCAACCTTGCCCCCTCCCTCCCCCTTCGTGGAAGGGTTTCTGTCTTTCATCACCAAGAGTAACTTGATTTCAATAGGGAATTGCGTTACTTGTATATCGGGACACCACACGTATTTTCTTTCCATGAATCCACCTAATGTGACTGCAAAACGGCGTGTAATCGTCCAGTAAACTATAGAAAAGTGCATAGCTCGTATAGCCATCGTACATACGCTAAGTCAAAGTCTTCTCTGCTGTTATGCACCTAGAAATCCGAATCACTACTTGATCCGCCTCGGTGACTTTAACCGATTCGTGGTTGAAGGCACTGAACAGAACATCAAGGCAAAGAAAATTATCAAACACGAACGATACAACAGCCCCAGTCCACTCAACAACGACATCGCATTGATACAGCTGTCAAGACCTGCAACTCTCAACTCGCGAGTTGGAACTGTTTGTCTGCCTTCCCTGGGTGAGACCGTACCGCTTGACAGTCGCTGCTACATTACTGGTGAGTTCCTGTCACGTGATCTAGAGGCTCTGCAGAAGCGAGTACTCGGCGTGTTAATTCTAATGATCGCCCATACAAAAAGGCCCCGACTAAGCCGGACCTGTTGTCTCTTGAGCCCCGTCGAAAGATTACCCATAAGCTCTTTGAGGATATTTATGATTATCCAAGCCATTGTAAGCTCCAGTTTCCTCGGATACCAATCTTCAGAGCTAACGGACTATCGATGTTAGTTAAATAAAGTAACTTTACTTCACTTCACGTTTCACTTTTCATGAATTTACTTTTTGGTGCTTGCAATGATTTACTACTTCTTTGCCTTGTCAGGTTGGGGTAAAATTAAACACCCAGGAAGTTCCCACAACATCCTACAGCAGGCCTTGTTACCACCAGTCACTAACGATGTGTGCAAGAAAAAACTGGCAGCCTCGTCGGGTAGGATTTCTATTTCGTTATCAACATCGATCCGATAGATACCGTAAAATGCCGCCATAAGCACCTTCCTGTGATACCAAGTCTTCTAATTAGGGAAGATGGTAAATCCTCTATAAGCTCTCCCTCCACTCCAGAGCTTTCTCCCCTTGCTCTAACTAGTCGTGGTGCAGAAGCACTGATAGATATTGAAGAGTAACATGTTTGGGAACAATTTAAAGCCCCGATCTCAAGTCCACACCGACGAATCAAGACCGGGAATTGTTTGTAATCAGGGTTTGCTAAATTCACACGACTTAAGGTTCAAGATGGCGGACTGCCACGGCCGATTAAATATTCCTATATTCATGTAATAGGGTTATTCAAGGCTGCTTATAGTTATCTGTGGTTAGTGAGGGTTAAGGTTTTGGTCAAGATTAGTTCTGTTTTGTAGAAAAGGGATAGAGAGCAATACAATTTTGGCTGTTGGCAGCGAATTGAGTGGGTGGTGTAGTGGCAGTACACGGTGACTCCGATGTTCAAGGTCTCGGGTTCGAGACCCGTCTTATTCGCTTTTTGTTTTGTTTTTTCAACTTCTATTTTTTCTTGGATCGTTTTCAAGTATTGCTTGTTTGCTGAAGCTAAAATTGCGTTAATCTAGAAATCCCCGTTTATAAGCAGGTTTCTACGTCTGTTGACGATGAAAAAAGCTTATCTGTGCACTTTATCATTTAATTTAGTCGGCAGCAGGCTCAATATCACTGATCAGATGATATGCGCTGGGAAAAAAGGAACAATTCTTAGTGGTTGCCATGGAGACAGTGGTGGTCCCTACGTTTGCCGTAATTCCGCTGGCCGGTATGTGCTGCAGGGTGCTGTGAGCTGGGGCTCCTCGAGATGCTTAGCATCTGAACTTTACACGGTGTTCGCACGAGTGGCTCAATTCCGTGACTGGATTGATGCAAAAATCGGAGGTACGAGGGAGTTGTACGTATAAAACTATTGTTATAGTACGCACGCTCTGGTTGTCTGAAAGCCTTAAATTTTAGACGCATTTCGTTTGTTTAGTTCACGATTGTCGAGCTCAAAATAAGCTTTTATTCTCTACAATTTGAGAAAGCAATACAGGCGAAAATGAAAGTCGGATCAAAAAATAAGTACTGATGGACCGGCAAAGCCCGATGTTAACACACGAAGTTTAGCGGAGTGGATTGTTGTCTCTCAACTTTATCAAAATATGTCGCTTGGAGAACCACTTTGCAACTTAATAACTATTTCAGTTCAAATAACAGAAAAAAAATAACTCTTAGTTTCAGCTCCGCTGACTGATTAAATGAAAATGATCATCAACTTTTTTGCAAACCTTTTTATGGCCCTAATTGTTTCGTTTACAATAATTAATCTTCTTACTTATGTTTACTCTACACCATTATAAGTCTGCACTTTGTATGTAGTTTTGCAAAGTTTGGAATAGAAAGTTCAATCTAAACTCTCTTACTTACATAGCCATGATTAGAAAAACTAAATAACCAAAATAAACTACACCTACAGCTCTTGATTCTTTCTAACCATCAGCACGAACCGATATATTTGTAAATTGATGCGTCCGACTGTTGCTTAACGATATTAAAAAGGGTTGAATTTTATTGTTGTTTTCATTTTTGTTATCACTGTCGTTGTTAGTGTTGCTGTTATTGAAATAGAAGTTGTATTCCCAGTTAGTTGATCGTCCAGGATGAATGTAGTCCTGTGAAGATTTGTTGTTGGTTGTGACTGACGTTTCGACAACCTGTGTGGAAGTCATCTTCAGAGTGATCTTCAACGCGGAAAACTTCGTTGTAGTTGGTTTAATCATCCGGGTGAATGTAGTCCTGAGAACGATTGTTGTTAGTTGCGACTAACGTTTTGACAACCTGTCTGGAGGTCGTCATAAGAGTCGATGTTAGATCGCTCAAGTTTGTTTTTAAATTGTTGGTACAGGTGGTAGTTCTATTTAACGTCCCTGATTCGATGGAGTGAGTCAAGTTTAAGCGGCAGTAGTCGTTTGTGTGCGGCATCTTGGTCTTAACTAAATTCCTTTCTTACGTTTTTGGTAAGATACCTTCTTGCGCTCTCCATTAACTATTTGTACCTTTTACCTGCAGGTTTGCCTCCTGCTCCACCCCCGACCACCGGTGCAGGTAATTTATCGGTCTAGCTGGGCTGACTGTGTAACAAGCAGATGGTAGGAAATGGGAAAAAAGTATTAAATAGACACTTCCGGAATAACCATTGTGACATCGTAAATAAAGTTCGTAATCAGATACCATTTTAATTAGAGGAATAAAATCTACAGCTGGAGAAAGGTTGCTGGAAATCTATTAATAGAAATTCGATCAGTTGGCAAAGGACTCGAACAATGTATCTCGTAGTTACGGCTCGGCATTTTACACCGTTCGACCGGACTGCTTATGCATTCAATCGATGCTTTTGGTTTTCATACTTTCAGTAATGTTATCCGCAACATAGTATTAAAATCCTGATAGAGGTTTGTCTTGCGGAACCAAACTGGCCGTTATGTTTGATGTACCTTGAACAAATGGAAATTCAACAAAATCGAACTAAACATGTAAGCGAGTTTAACGGTGTTGTCATCTTAATAAGGGACCGAGATGATCTCTCCCTGTTTAAAAAGCTTCTGACAAACCTTTTTTGTACGGGTTTGAAAAAGTTCCCACCTGGACTTGGTTTTGTTTTACCATACCACTCTAGTTGATATGGTACCGTATCAATTGTATTGTGCAATTAATTTACCTATCACACAATTGGTAGCTAATACACTCGTAATGCTTTTTCATTCAAAGTGAACTGCAACTTTGACAAGGACACCTGTGGGTTCGTGCAGTTGAGATCTGACAAATTTGACTGGATCAGAAGAAGTGGAATGACTCCTTCGTCGAACACGGGTCCAAGTGGAGACCATGGTGGTACTAGAACCGGTGAGTATAAAACATTGTTTAGGAAAGTCATAGACAACCTTGCTGTGTCGCTTTTGTATTTGTGTTTATTTTTTGCTTCGGGAGGAGTTAGAGTAAAGGTGCTTTGGTCTACGAGAGGTTCTTTTTTTAAATAATTGATGAAAACTGAGGGAGTGGCTTGGTACATGTGTTGGTGTCGGTGTGGACCATGTGATAAAAATTGATAACGTTACATAAAAGGACAACAGTTTTCATTGATAACTGACTGTTTTAAAGCAGAATTTTGATAGATTTATGTTAAAACAAGCAATGAAAGGAGACTGATAAACAAGACCATATATGCATGGTTTCGAATTTCAGGGAGTCAGGATGGCCGAGTAGTTAGCGCTCGTGCCACCCACCTGTGGACCAAATATCGAACCCCGGGCTTCGGATGTGGGCTCAGATTTGTCGATCTCCTTCTGAATCAGAGGGTTTTTCTCCGGTTTTCCTCCCTCCACAAAATCGACTTTTAAGCCAATATCTGTACCGTGCCAATATCTGTGCGGCAAACATTCCCAGCGCAACGACGTTAAATAAAATTTATTTTAGTTCGGTAGTTTAGTCTCTGTTTGTTTGATTACAGGTTATTATATGTACATCGAAACCTCGTTTCCTCGTCGAGAGGGTGATAATGCTAAGATGGAGAAAACTGGCGTAATGTTTACTGGCAACACCAGCGTACGGTTTTTCTACCACATGTTTGGTAGCTCTGTGGGAACTCTAAACGTGTTTGTTGGCGGCAAAAAGGTGTTTACAAAGTCTGGTAACCAAGGCAACAAGTGGATTGAGGCGCAAGTCGAAGTTTCCATTAAAGGATTCCATTCTGTGAGTGCCACACTGGTAAACCTTGTGTTAAAAAAGCGATAAACAGAGTATTCTCGCCAGCTTCTTTATCCAAACATTTTCTTGTGATGTTAATGGGTTGTTGAACCTCGCTAGGTCGAACCAAAGTTAACCACAGGCAAACCTGGAAGCCGTTGTATGGTCCGTAATTTAACTCGGAGCTCGGTTTACAGCAGTTGGCGTTGGCTGCGTGTACCCATTGCTTGCAGGTTTCCGTTTCTGATCTTGCTGAAATAAGGAGATATTTGTCATCTGAAAGTTCATTTGTGTTCCCTGTTTCAGTATCAAGAGTGGTGACAAAAAACATATCGGATTAATCAGTGTGATTTCTAGTATTGTTCCTTTTAACAACTCCGAAAGGAGAAAGGAAGAAAGAAAAACTCCAAGGATAACCTCTTTTTTGTACCAACTGAATAATACGCCTCTATTGAAAAGGAAATAATCTTTAAAACAAAATTCCAAGAAAAGTGGAAGCCTTTGTTTTCAGTTCTCTAAATTTAATCCTTTTAGCTACACGTTGACTCCAAAACTGAAAACACAGTTCTTACAGGAAAAGCAAATGCAAACATCGTAAAACGTTGTAGATAAAGTGCATTCTTTCAAGTTTCCTTTCTCTTGTGTTTTTCTTTTGAAAATTTTAAGCAAACTACTGAATGAGTATTTTTAATGAAAAGACAAAGAAAAAAATTCTCCGAAAAGGTCTCTTTCATTTTTTCCCGTAAAGCCATAACAGCTTTCCAGCACAGTCGCTTTAATTAGAATAAAAATGTAAGGGCTTTTCCATTTAGTGTCCGATCTGGCGACCGGTCAGTTTTCAAATTGAACGCGATAACTAACAGAACTTGTTCCGGCCGTTGGTATTGGCACTGCTTACAGACTAGAGCGGTTCAGTTCTTCCGTTCCAAATGTGGCAAGAGTGCGAGAATTTGGCAAGTTTTGGCGGATCGAATGCACTTGCACGCAGCGACCTTCCATTAACAATAGCCGGTCGAAACAAATTTCTCCATCCGAACGGACTAAACCAATAAAAGCAGCCCTTGTGTCGCTCACTTGTCTGGCAACTTAGTTTTATCCAAACAAATGTAGAATACATACATCAATGCAACTCTTCAAACTTTCCACAGTTTCCTTAAACTGGGATTTATTATCTAATCTATCAACTTTCAGCCATAGTATGTTTCAACTAAGCTAGACTCCACTCTAGAGAAAACGTCCTGATGATGCGTTTTACTCAAATCTCCTACATGGTTTATTTTCTATCTTTTGCAGCTAATGTTTGAAGGCATTCGCGGTACCTGCTATCGAGGTGATATTGCTATTGATGATATAACGACTATTGAAGACTGCACAACTGAAGGTTGGCATGTTATAGATCAGTTGTTGGTATTCCAAACTATAGAATTCTCTCTGTAGCGTACTCTACACGAATTTTCTCGAAGAAGAGCTGCAGCGCTTGACGGTGTTGTTATATACTATGAACAAAAAATTCTGTTGTATATGGAAAGAAATTCCGTTGTTGGTTCGAAACGAATCGTTTCTTTTTACATATTTGATTTCGTGTGCGGCGCTGGTTCGAACGCAGAGCGTATTTTAAAACAATTTTGCTAAGTGCAGTGCTTATCCGAGGTGGCCGGAAGCAAAAGGAGAAAAGCGTTTGTTCGAGTAAATACGGTGTATTCACTCTTTCCGTATCTGATCGATTTGAACTGTAATGAAAATAACGAAAATATTAATGTCTTTATTTAAACTATTCAAACTCTGTTTTATTGGAACTACCAGTTTGCAGCAACTGACTGTGGTCTAACTCGACACAGTGCCCAATTGTTAAAGTTCACTTAAACCTACATAGTTTGCAAAAACATCAACATTCTTTTGATGAGGTTGCCTTTACTTTTGGTGCTTGCAGGCACGACTGCTCCGTCTGTTCCAACGACACGACTACCTGGTGAGAAAACCTATACGTCCTGCATACCTGCTGAATTTTACTTTGTAACGATGAACTAGGATTTCCGATCTTTTCCCATTATTTTGTGATAGCGCTGCTATCAATTGTTTAGTATAAGTTATCCCATTAGTGCACAACCCTTGAAAAGACGAGTTTAGCTATATCTGAATAGTTTTAGAAAGCTGTAAACGACTTAAATGAGGTTACTTTGTCCCTTGATGCTTGCAGGAACAACTGCTTCGACTGCTCCAGTAACGGCAGCACCTGGTGAGAAAACTGAATTGTATACACCTTTGAGTTTTGGCACAGGTTCTTCCTTCCTATAACGATGAATTTAAGTTAAAAGTAGCTACTTACTGTTTCATAACCTCGTATATTTCTCCTTCAAATAACATTGCCATTTGAAAACGGAAAAACCAGGCACGAGACGGGGTTCAAAATAATTCAACTGGCAGTCGCATTTTTAATTTCTTTTCAAAGCGGTTTACTATGGTCTAACTCGTTTAGCCACCAAATTCTCAAACCAAAAATCTCGGTCCCTGCGCCTTCAAGGTTGAGTAGTGAGAAACATTAAACTTCCATATCTGTTACCAGGTTCTTGTGGAATTGGCCCACATGCCCGAATTGTTGGAGGAACTAAAGCCGCACCGGGAGACTGGCCCTGGCAGGCGCAGTTGAGGACAAACTCGGGTTTCCCGTACTGCGGTGGAACACTAGTGACTCCTCAGTGGGTGGTTACCGCTGCCCACTGTGTACGAGGGAAATCTGCGGCCTCTGTCTTTGTAAGGTGAGAGGACGGGAAAATTTGTCTATTTTAGTTTTAAATGTAACGCGACAACTGTCCGAACTGGCTGTGGCCCCTCTCATGGAATGGAGCAGTTAATTATTCTGCATGGTGCAGGAGTTTGGCGAGTGTTGGAGGGAAACGTGCGCACACGCACGCCTTAATTTTTCAATTTACCATAACGAAAACTAGGCCGATCCTGACACTGACTGGAGAGCGCTTAAAGTGCGTCCGTTATTTATACGGCAAAATCCAATTGTATTGCTGGAATAAAACAAAGGAAGTCCGAATTGCGAACACCTTGGCCAATGACCGGCAAACAAAAACAAAGATTTGGGTTCGTGGAATTTTGGATCATACGACGTTAGTTAACTAACTTTCGAGTTTTTGCACCATTACGGAGGCCCATCATAAGAGTTGCCATTTTTTAGCTGTCAATTATCCCTTGAGCATGCGTAAAGCCGAGGAGCCTTTTTGACAAAGTTTTTTCATGCTTTTACGCATGCTCATAGATTATTGACAATAAACTAAAGAAATCTAAGTCTCGAGCTACGACGTATAAAAAATCTTCGAAAGAAAAACGAACGGATTTATGGATGGCCTGTTTTAGGCGGCGATTATGCTGGATTTTAGTTATTTCTCTTGTTGTGACTCGTTTGACTTTATCCATCATTCATAAGGCTACAGACAGGAAAACTGAAACTTAATACAATCTGTCCACAAAATACAAAAACGTTATGGCAAAGCGGTGCACTCAATAGAAAACCTGAAAATTTAGGCCCACCAGATTATATTTCGGAGCTCTGAAAAGTTAGTGATCCGCTATTTGTGAAGGTGTTGCAATTGTCAAGTTTTGTTTTCCAAGGGAAATGAGTTGAAGTTCGAAGTTTCAACACAACACAGAGAGATATGAAGAGCTTGCGTCTTCATTGGTATTTACATAAGTTCAACACCAAGTCGAGGCAAATACTGTAAAAGTGAGCCTGTAGTCATTGTAATCAGTGGAAAATAAGAGTATGAAACCCAGCAAGGCTCTACTCTCAGAACGAAAGACCCTATTGGACCTTTAACAATGGGATTAACAATAGCTGACACGTTCTAAAACTACTTTAACTCGATAGCATATCTCGTTGCCAGAGTAGAAGGTGATTCATGAAACTGGACTAATGTATCTTTTACCAGACTTGGAGCGCACAAGCGCATTGGCAATACTGGTAATGAACAGGACTTTGGGGTCCTCCAGGTCATTACCCATCCAAGTTACCACAGACCAACCAGATACGCCTACGACATTGCCGTCTTGAAGCTGAATAAGCCGGCTATTCTCAACAAGTAAGTGAATAACTGGATAAGGTACAACAAAGCATTAGCTTAACCCAGTCAGTGCAGGGACAATGAGGGTATGAGGGAAAGTGGACGAGGTGATAAGTAGAAGAAAATGAGGGAGGGTGGATGTTTCTTTAGCTCCAAAAGTATTAGCATTATCCATGCTAAAAACCACTCCGCTAATAATCCAAGCTTTATAATTTAATCGCATGACGTCGTAAATACACCATCTGGGTGCTTTTGTTAAACACTTTGGATTTTTGATGACGACAGGTCTGATTGATTTGAGATTAAAGAGAATACGTTAAAGTGAGCTTAAGTGGACAAGAATTATATAAAATAGCAAAATGAAAAACAAAAAATATAAAAACGTTGGTTGTTATGGAACAAGTTAATTAACAACAAAACCTAACACGAAATTCAAAAAAGTTTAAAAGTCCTATTTAACAAATGAACTCGTTCAGAGTGACGCAAACACTTTCTGCCTCGTGAATTACCTTAAACGCTTTAATAGCTCGTATTTGGATTTTTTTGACCTCAGGTATGTCAACTTGGCGTGTCTTCCCGAAGTAGTTCCTGCGCCTGTGGACGGCCAGAAATGTTGGATTACTGGTTTTGGCCGCTTGACGTCTGGTGGCGCCAGCCCAAATGTTCTCATGCAGGCGTCGGTCCCGGTTGTAAGTCGGGCGAGATGTAACAAGTCCTACCCTGGAAAGATCCACGACTCCATGGTCTGTGCTGGACTGAATCAGGGCGGGGTGGACGCGTGTCAAGGGGATTCAGGGGGGCCAATGGTGTGCCAATCAGGGGGGAGGTTTTACCTACAGGGAGCCACTAGCTGGGGCTATGGATGTGCTGCACCTGGCAAGTTTGGAGTGTACGCAAATGTTAAGTTCCTGCTCGGATGGATTAATGGAAAAATAGGAGGTAAGTGCAGGTTTTGCATTAATATTCTTAGTCTCGAGAAAGAAATGGCAACTGTAAAAAAAGCATAATTATCGTATATACGTAGTCTATTTTACGTTGCCACAGCTGGCTTTTGTTTCATTTTTTGGTTCGAACCCCTGCGGAACGCACGTCAGATTCTCCAGTTATGTTTTCGCTCCAATAAACGTTTCCGAGCGTCTATTTGATTGGACCGTCTTTCAGACAGACGAACGCGATCATATATTCCATTTCGGTTCAAACCCTTCTCATAAAACCGACAACACAAGACATAGAGTACATCCTGCCGAAATGTTGGTCTACTAAGGTTGTCTTTTTCAGGAGGATCAGTTCCCAGTGAATTTTACTGCACTTGTTAATTTTCAACGAGGTACTAACAGAACTAAAATTTTTTCCAGGTGCACCTCCACCGCCAGTAATAAAGCCAACAACACCAACTCTTCCCCAGATTTCTACCACACCAACGGGGCTGCCAAGTAAGATAGTTAAGAACTAGAAGTAAATTTAGAAGCTTTCTTTCTTTCTTTCGCATTCCATTGTGCTCGGGTATAAGCCATCTTTCATCTGAATGAAAATCGAAGTGTAGAGCTATTAAACCAGGTCGCGCTTGTTCCAAGGTTGGACAACTTGATCGAGTGGATAACGTTTACTCGTTGTCCAATCAAAGTTAAGAACAAGAAAATTTTATCCGATGGATAGGGATTTATCAGCTGGATAAAGTTATCGAGCCTTTGAACAACCAGATCTAGTGGTCTCTTCAACAGAAATGTTAGCTTTGATGACAGAACATAACACCGTCACCTTTGTAACTGTATTTGTAAGTAATATTTATACAGAAGCATCCAGTTAGCCTGGCTCGTTTTAACAGTCTGGTGGGTGGAATCTGCGAGGTTTTTCCCAAGTCCCTGGATGAAATTTTAAAAGACTAGAACAACGGCTCCACGTTTTTGTCGAGAGATGTTAAGAGTGCTGATAGAGTAGACTCTGAAACGTATAACCTTTTTCAACGCCGGTTATTGAACTTGGGACATTCTGGTAGTAGTGAAAAATCTAGCAGACTGGGTCAACCGGGTATAAATCTCGTATAGAACTATCATAACCTGTTCGTACGATTTTAGGCAGGACTGTAACAGTGTGAGCAATGACTGCTCGTTCTGTATTCGAGCATTGGCGTTATGGTGCATACTTACACTTTAACTCTACAAAATTTACTTTAGTGATGGGAGGTTGGATTGGCGTCGTTAATGTACTCGGCGTTGGGTATACTGTCCTGGAATGTTTAATTTTACTGCCAAAACTAAAGCAGATTTTCCAATACATGAGAAGAAGAGTGCAACTTGTCAATATTGTGGGGGCGACTTATCGGTCGTAAGTTCTTTCACGTAGGTAGAGCCAAAATGTTAGCTTTTTTAATATGAAAACAACTGTAGGTTGTGGTGTATCGTCGGGCACACGGGTGATAGGAGGCGTAGATGCTAAGCCAGGAGCGTGGCCATGGCAGGTAAAAACTTGTTATCCAATAATTAATAAAAACTGTGAAAAAGCCCCCTGTGTATGTAGCATAGCGACTGTTGTTTGTCAGAATTTAAGAAAAAGAAAGTTTTTTTACCAATAAAAAAAACTATGGTATCAAATAAAAAATACTTTGTGATAAAATAGCTGTTATATCTAATAACTATCAGCAGAAAGGTAAAAAAGAGTTTCTGGATTTCAGTTTACCACTTACTTTGAGTAAGCCACTTTCTCAATCATGCGCAGAGTAACGCAACGGTTTTGCTGGTGGTCACAGCCCTGTTTACATCATTCTGTGAAATATTAAAGGTTTTATCTTTTAGCTTCTTTCCGAAACAATCGATCTTGTTTCTCACCATAAACCACGTTTCCAGTACGTGTGGCCCGCCTGCTGAAACGCTAAAGTTGCTCTGCGCATGATCGAGAAAGTGGCTAGAACATTAGATCACTAGACTCTATCACTGAAATCTACTAGACTTGGGTTTATCTTTACTACGTTGGTGTGCAGTATAATTTGTTTTGGTGTGACCGAGCAATATCGTTTCACTGCATCTGATACCTGGAGCGAGTACAAATTTAGTTTATCAAAATAGTATCTTGGTTAACTTAAAATGTTTGAAGGCTATAAGGTTTTCAGTTAAGTGAGGTTTTCTGACTTTTTTCATCATACAACGATACAGGCTGGTCTCTACAGATCTACCTCTTCGTCAAGTTTCTTCTGTGGAGGGTCTCTGATCACACCAGAGTGGGTAGTGACCGCTGCCCATTGTGTCGCACGTTCATTGTGAGTACTTGATTACCGCGGACTTGGTCTGTAAAAGTATTTATTAAATCCCTAGACAAAATGAATTCCACAGAATTGATACAGTAAACAGAAACCGATGAAAGCTTGGAGAATCAATCTAAAGTTGAATATTGCCATACTAAAAAGTGTTGTTTTGTTGTCCATAGAAATCCTGCTCACTACCTTATCCGTCTCGGTGATTTCAACCGAAATATTGCCGAACTCCCAGAGCAGTGGATTAAAGCAAAGAAAGTTATAAAGCACGAAAGATACAACAGCCCTTCACCAATTAACAACGACATTGCCCTTATTCAGTTGTCAAAACCAGCATCGCTTAACTCGTTCGTTTCAACCGTGTGTCTTCCCAAACAAGGCGAGAAAGTTCCCGCTGGCAGTCAATGCTATATCACTGGTAAGTTGCACTGGCTGTGAATACTGTTTGTTCGAAAGGGAGAACTCAAACGTTTGACTTTAACAGGAACCCATCATTTTGCTGGTGCGGGAATCATGCAAATCTTTATTCTAAACCCATGTTGAACATCCATACTGTGAGTTCATTCATAAAAAGTTTTCAATGAAATGTGACAAGCAGAGTATATGTTTTTTTTGGTTAGTTCATTGCTTCTTGGTTTGATAAAAAGTTGACATTTCTCTAAGGCGGAAGACTAGGAAGAGAAACAGAGAGAAATCACTTAAGGCAGCATTATGAGTTTGGAAGATGGAAAAAATTCTTACAAAAGACCATATACTTTTAGATACGTTTCACTTCTATAAGCTTTTTGTTTTTGGGAAGCAACATCTTTTCATGCAACGGGATCGCCTTACATAGTTCTGATAGTTTTTTATTATTTGCATTTTTATGAACATTTTGTTTTATGGCATTCAAAAGAACCTCTCTTCGCTTTTGTTGATACAGTAATCGCTATTTGTGTTCTAAAATGTTTTGAACCATGTTTTTGATATATTTAACCTAATTGATTTACACCACCTCCAATCCTTTTGTTATATTGCTTGTTAACAGGTTGGGGTAAAATCAAACACCCAGGAAGTGCTCATAACATTCTACAACAGGCCTTGTTACCACCAGTCACTAACGATGTGTGCAAGAAAAAACTGGCAGCTTCGTCGGGTATAACTTCTATTTCCTGTTTTACTGTGACCGCAAGTTAACATTGACACAATGAATTAATTTATCATCTCTATTCAGAACGTTTTATTGTATTTTTGGAGAACTTGGGATCGTCGATTAAACAGACGGTTTACCAAATGGCTGAACATACAACTATAATGTTGCTACAATAGAATAAAGGCAATTAAGATATTAATTATCAGTTCCACAGCTGGTTTCGGCTCCATTTAACCCTAAGTCAATTACAGAAATCTTAGGAGGAACCACTGATCATAGGACAATTAAAACCGTTAGTCTATATGAAAATTTACGTCTAACGGCAGAATTAAATACAACATGTAAACGCGCACAAAAATAGAAAACACGTTGAAATCAAAATGCAAAAATACGCGCTTGCAACAAAGTAAACAGTGCACGGTGAAAGGAAAGAATAGGAATAACTTCGTACTTACGGGAAACATAAATATCGTTAGAAAGTTGTACTCGAAAAGGTCTTGCATCAAATTGAAAACTGCAGTTGCATCAACGTTGTTCAAAACTTCTTTAGCTCATCCGTATGATTTCTGTAGACTTTAGTAAATGACTTAATGAATTATTGGTTATGACAACCTTGTTGTTGTAGCTTAGAAGACAGACGTCGGTGTCTGTATGAAGTTACATTTTTTGCTGCAATTTCTTGCATACCTCGCCAGTTCAGATGCTGTATGTAAACAGCATATGAACGATTCCGTGGTAAGTTGTTGTCAACATACAAAAAGTTAACAACTTGTACATTGGGTTTTGCAACTGGCGACTTGGATTAGTGGAAGTGTAACTATAAAGTGAAGTGCAACAACTTTACCCGTTACTTTAGTGATATTCCTTTACCGACTGGTCTGATCAAACATATTTAGTCGGCAGCAGGCTCAAGATCACTGATCAGATGATCTGCGCTGGGAAAAAAGGAACAATTCTTAGTGGTTGCCATGGAGACAGCGGTGGCCCCTACGTTTGCCGTAATTCCGCTGGCCGGTATGTGCTGCAGGGTGCTGTGAGCTGGGGCTCCTCGAGATGTTCAGCATCTGAACTTTACTCAGTGTTTGCACGAGTGGCGCAATTCCGTGATTGGATTGATGCCAAAATCGGAGGTACGAGAACTAAATTTTAATGTATAATGCAAAAAGATTAACGAAGAAACTATCGCAAGAGCAGCGTAGTTGACCAAAAAAACATCAAGCAGTTATTTTGAAGCTGTAAAGTATATACATAATTATAATTACTAATGGTATGAATAGTATGACATATTGAGGCGAACGCCCCACACGCCGAATGCTACTATCAATGAAAGTCATCCATCAAACAAAAATTTACAAGATTGTAAATTGTAGAATGACAATCACCAGGAATTTAAAATGCAAAGAATAATAATTACTAATAAAAATATAACGAAAGATTTCCAGAATTTAGATTTATTTATGTTTGGGAATAGATTGTATTGTACTGTACAGTATTGTATTGTATTGTATTGACAGATAAAGGTAGCACATTCCAATCATTGAGATCTTCGTTGCAGTCCCCTTTCATACCGTAGTTAATATCGCAAGCTGCTTATGAAACTCGGTCAGTGTCTTTGTAATATGTTTTTGTTCTCTATCTTTTTTGTTCGTTGGACTTGAACGTCCGCAAAACAAAAAGGTATTCAACTTGTTCTCACACGTAAAACAAAACAATGTACACGGACTATGGTTTGTTCAACAAAAGAATAAGCAGCTTTGTACACTCCTTTTGACGTTTTTAAGCTTTACAACCAATTCGCTCTATTAGCTGTGGTTATACCAATTAAACAAGTTGATAATTATACAAATCGGTGAAATAATTATAATAATTATTTATCTTAGTGCTATTTTACTACTAGAACAAACCATTTCACGCTTAAACTGATCTTGTGATAGGCAAGGAATTTCCTAGTTGTTCTGTTGCTGAAATGCGATGCAATGAAAATAGCCAGTTTTAAAGATTTGACTAAAATTTTCTGCGATGAAATTGGGAAATGGATTGTACATCTCGGAGAAGCGGAGGAATAGGTGAAAAGGGGTGTGGTATTTAGCAGGACAAAATTGTAAGGAACGCCTTATTTCTCCGACCCCATCACCGTTTAGATATGACCACTTACTTGTTCTAGGTTTAATCATCTAGGTTCAACATTTAGTTTAGTTACGTTTGCATTGTAAAATAGCACCAAGTTCACACTTTGACTTCTGTTTTACCAACCCAGTCTCCCCACCACTTTCTTCGACCGGGAAACCGCCATCTCCTACAACCGCTGCTCCACCGCCCGTCTCGCAAGGTAAGACAGTCAAAATGGATTCCCTTCTTTTATGTCTCGCATGTCCAAATATGGTTTAGTTCAATATTCCAAAACCATGTTAAAATTGACTTATTCTGTTCAATTCAGTAAACTGTGACTTTAACAAGGAGGCCTGTGGGTTTGTTCAATTAAAAAACGACAAGTTTGACTGGAGCAGAAGAAGTGGAAATACGCCTTCGAGGGGGACTGGGCCAAGCGGAGATCATGGAGGCGGTGGTATGTGTGTTGAGCAAAAGTTAATTAGTGAATGAATGAATGAATGAATGAATGAACAAATTAATAAATGACTTTGTCTTATTTGATACTTTACCAATAATAATAATAATAATAATAATAAAAATATTTATCCAGGGGGCCTACATCGCCAGTGGCGGTTTTCAGAAGGGCCTGAACAAATATTGGTTCCTGGCATGAAATTGAAGACAGTATAAATATAATTTGTTTCTTAAAGGTCGGAAAACAGAACTTTTTGAAGCACAGCTCCTTTTTCTGTCAAGATTGATAATACAAACAATGAACGAGGAGATCTGAATACAAAAGAAGATGTTAGGTGTTAATGCGAAGAAATAGTTTATAAAAATACCAATGTACGTAACGTGAACGCACTATGGACAGATATTTTAAAGTTTCGCTAGTTTCCTACTTCATCTGCATGGGAGAAAAGGATACAATGGCTCTGCCTTGCTGATCGTCTCCTCCATAATAACTCGAACCACGAGTTTTGCCTTTTTAGTTTTAAGTAATGAACTTGGGTACAACTCGCATAATACATGTCGGTTAGCTATTGAGAATATCCTTTGAGTGCTAAAGAGACGAATTCTGGTTCACAACGTACAGTAGCTAAATATCTTTACAAAACAAATTGATGAAAATAATGAAGTTTGAAGTTTGGATTTCTATAAACTTGGAACCTAAAGTGTTGGCGTTGTTATAGGAAAAAGAGTGTATTCAAAAAGTAAGTACTTTCTTGTCCTTTCGCGTTGACGGTATCTCCTAGTTGCCGGAAAAAGGAAGACAGGTCAAGTCGGAGTTCAAAATTTGTAAAACGGTTTCAAAATTGCAAAAACGTGCATTTACGATTTCTATACTAGGAATATCAGTTGATGTTCACGTATTTATTTGTTTTCTGTACAACTTAAATTTGTTAAGCGATTGATGATTATGATAAAACTTGCATTGATACACCTTCATCTCTGTCAATACAATTTATATTTATTTGTGAATTATCTAGGCTACTACATGTACATTGAAACGTCGGCACCCCGTAAATCTGGAGACAATGCCAAAATGGCCAAAGCTAACATCCCATTCTCAGGCAACACGTGTATACGGTTTTTCTACCACATGTTTGGTAGCTCTATGGGAACTCTGAACGTGTTTGTTGGCAGTAAAAAGGTGTTTACAAAGTCTGGTAACCAAGGCAACAAGTGGATCGAGGCGCAAGTGAGAGTTCCTAGCAAAGGAATTTACTCTGTAAGTATAGGTTTTGTACACTATTTTGTTTATGTCTATTTGATTTGCTCTTAGTTGATAGAACTAACTGGTTGTGAAGCCCTACTAACTTCAAAAGGAGTGCACAAAGCTGCTTTGTTTTATGTTGAATAAACCGTGACCGTGCACGTTGTTTTGTTTTACGAGTGAGCCAAAATATTCTACTGGTTAATTATTCATAGGCATTTTGATACTTTTACAAGTGTTTCGTTCACAGTCAAGGCCAACGAACTCGAAAACGATACACACTAACAAAGAAACTGGCCGAGTTTTACAACCGGTTTACTCTGTTAACTATGGTTTGTTACACTTTGCTGTTTCAGTATCAAAACGCTTTTACTTTTTAAATTGTTCAACAAACAAAGAGAGTTTCTTGCCAATATGTTATCAGTAGTAGTTCAGAATTTAATTCGTGATATTCGACAGTAAAAATAAATTTGAGAGTATTGCCATTTTGTTATAAATTTGTAAACTCGATGATTGGTTGGCAACGATATTATCATATCAATACGAAATGATTCCATACTGAAACATAGTAATAATTTCAGAATTCATATTGGTTGATTGATTTGTAAGAGACACTTTTAATGTTTCAATCGTACGGTTTATAGTATTCGTTGTTGAAATTACGATATCTGAGATATATTTTTTTGTTGCCGTTTCAGCTTGTTTTCGAAGGTATTAAGGGCTCGAGCTTTCAAAGCGATATTGCCGTTGATGACGTGATTGTCCAGGAATGCAGAAATGAAGGCAAGTTCTGTACTTGAAGCTATCGGCTCGTGGTTTTGGTCAGATCTGCCGACTAGTTTCGTGAGGACCAAAAAGAAATTCAATTTGATTCATAATAAAAGAACTAAGAAAAATCATTGCATCTTTACCATGCATGTTTTTGATAAACTAAAATCATCACAAATTTTAAGAAACGTGTCTTTTCTGAGTATGTTAGACTTAAATTTGTAAAAGTACAATTTGTTTTTGGTCATTCGCAGTTTTTGCTAGTCGGAAGCGTCAAACTTTGCTACTCAAAGCTGATGTAAAGAAACGAAAAGTCCAACGAAAGTTTTACATTTATTATTGTAAAATTGTGCGCATACAATTCAAAATCCAAATTGAGCAAAGTTCAATGTTGTTTACTTGACTAAGATTTCTTTCTTAACATAGATAAACGAAGAGGAAACAAGCATTTTTGTTTACTTTCGGGTAATTCCTCATTTTCTTCCGATCTACACTAGGTAAAATGTTTGCGATTTCAAACAATTTACTAGAAGAAAGTTTCGCAACATTTAATTTTTACGTTGTGTGATGCAAAAAGAAGTCAAGTTTGTTTAAAAAATTGATTTAGACTACTTTCCGCCGTTCAACTCATAGGTAAGAAAACAAAACGTAATACAGATTTGCCCTTAAAAGATATGAAATTATGGCCCAGAAAGCTGAAGAGAACCTCATGTCGCTAATCCTTTTGCCATTCTATTTACAGAATACCGTTGCAACTTCGAAACTGGCTTTTGTGGCCTGGTTCAATTGTCCTCGGATAAATTTAATTGGACAAGGAAATCTGGGAGAACCCTGTCGCGTGGAACTGGACCTAGCAGAGACCACACCACCGGAAAAGGTAAATAACCAGTTAGCTCGATCAACTACGGTTTGACCTATTAACTATAGTTTTCGTTTATGTCGCAGCATTGGCATTGTTTTTAGACTAATTTTGTTTTAAAAGCACTTAGAAGTTTGTCCATTGTCTTCATTACATCGAACGAGGAATCGATAAAAAGATAAATGACTTTGATCAGCCACTTTCCAAAACACTAGATTCCTCCGTAGCCGTTTTTTAGTCTTTTCACGGAATCGGCTCCCACTGAGCTTGAAGACAGTCGTAATTTAGCATTACCTAACGTAATTCCCCCAAGTTTTTTCTTACCCTTGTCATTACCTTTTCATAGAGACCAAGCAATAATGTTTAAGGAGAGGTATCAGTAAAGTTGGAAGCAAAACAACAGTTGCGTCGCGGGTTCAACTCGTTACGATATTTTTTTCCTCGCAAGGTCACTACATTTACATCGAAGCGTCGGTTCCACGTAGAATGGGCGACAACGCAAAGATTGCGCTGATGAATGTGAAGATAAACGGAAGAAGATGCCTTCAGTTCTTCTACCACATGTATGGCAAAAGCATTGGCACCTTAAACGTGTTTGTTGGGGGAAAAAGAGTGTTTATGAAGAACGGACCACAAGGAAATGCTTGGCAAAAGGCCCACGTCCAGTTTACATGGAGTGGTGGCGAGACTACGGTGAGTTGTTTCAGCCATCGATAAGGACGTTACTAAAACCTGCAACGGGGAACGGTCAATGTTTACAATATATGCAGCTCGACGTTCTTAATTGTTCAAATCCCCCAGCTTTCGAAGAACTTGTAGATTTTCACACCTCCAAACTCGTATTGACCGTTCCCCGTTCCAGGTTTTAGTAACGTCCCATCAATTATCGTTTCCATCCTTTCTTATTCTCATCTTCCTTCATCGGGATCGACTGATACGCTGAAAATAAAAAAACCTGCTTGATTAGAATTCAGAATGAAAATCCACGCAAAGAAATGAATGAAACTCGTCTGAACTTGTAATTGTGACGAAATACAGTATCTTGCTATTGTTTAAAGATCCGATAATGGCTTCGTGTTTGAAATCGCTGCGTTTTTGTCACATCACACCACCAAGCTTGTTTTGGGTGGATCGCATATCCTGTGGGTATTTAACAATTGGGTTTATTATCTGAAACAATAAAAATACAATGCAGCATTACAAAACATTGGTTGACTAAATTCTAGTTTAAAATTTCAGTAGCCGTCTCGACAACAAAAACATCACTTGGCAGTTTCTAAACAATTGCTGTAAAATTTTAAATAAAAGATGCCAAGGGCAGTTAATACTATCTTGGAACACAGAACAATGGTTTGGAAAGATTTAAAGTATATTTTGTCTTCTTTCTCTTTATTCAAGTTCTAAAGTGTTTTTTGTTTTTCTTTACGTTGCTTAAATACTGCACTTTCTTAGTTTATTTTTTTTCGGCACGACAGCCTTAACTGTTGTTATGAAATTAAAATATGGCAAATTTGCGTCAAGACTTCCACCTTTTCTGTAAAACACGAGAAATGCGAAAGGGAGTCTAAGCTTCACGTCATTGATTCCTGGCACATGGCAGAAAAATTCGAACTACGAAAAATTGCTTGTCGTGATGTTTTAAAACTTCCCGTTCATCGCTAATATTCGGATAGGAATGGAAAGCTTGCAGCCTGAAGAATTAAAAGCTAAATTGTGGCCATGTTATTTTATGATCCTTATCATTTGCTGGATTTTAATAAACGCTAAGATGTTAAAATCTCCCTTTCAAACAGTCCACCCATAAACAGCCTACAAAGGGACACGTACTAATTTGCCGTCTTTTCAGATCGTATTTGAAGGTATTCGAGGAAGAAGTTGGGAAGGCGACATCGCAATTGACGATATTTCATTGGACCGTTGTTGAGGTTGGTTGACTTCGTTGTTTTACGCTTTCTGCAGTATTTCATTGGGGTTTCATTTACATCACCGGTGTAAGTCTAGTTTTGCCCTAGCGATTTACCGTTTATCAGAAGTCCGGTTTAGACAGCCTCTCATTGTAAAAGTGCTTTTCTTCTGTTTCGTCGCTTAGTTTTGTTTCAATCAATCTTAGTCTCGTCTTTTCTATTGTTTTTGTTATTATAAAAAAAGAAGCCGATACCACTTTGAAGAGATTACAAGGGAAATACGCTTCTCATTTGCAGTCAACTTATTGTTAAAACTGCTAATAAATATTGACTTATGCCTGCCTGTCGAGTCTATTTGCAGTTTTACCAGAGTTTTTGCGTCATCTAGCATCTGGAAAACCGGTATAGGTTGATATAGTTGTTGCATACAACTCCCGCTTGGAAAAAGTTGAGTTCGGGAACTGTTAGTAGAAGACGAAGAAATTGCTTATCGGAACTCGTAAAATTTTGAACCTTCGTGATTGGTCAGGGTCCAGTTGCACAAAGGCATTGGACTAACGTCACACTTTAAACATTAGAAAACTGTTTTATAGCAATGTCAGATCTAACTGGTTGTGAAGCTCGACAAACTTTGATTAAACTAAAGTAGTGTACAAAGCTGCTTTTTGTCCATTGTTGAACAAACCGTGACCCTGCTCATTGTTTTGTTTTACGTGTCAGCCTAATTGTTTCTGCTGGTTAGTTGTTCGTATTCATTTCACTCCCTTTTGAGTTTTGTGCACGGTCAAGGCCAACGAACAAAAGAAAACAGAAATCTATAACAAAGAAACTGACTGAATTTCTTGACCATTTTGCTCTATTAAGTATTCAGACGTAAAAGCGAGCATCCGAAGTAGGGTATTGTCTAAATAGACCCAGATTTAAGGGTGAAGGTTTATCTACCTTTTCAGTTTGCAGTATTTCATCAAAGATTTATGTTATCATTGAAGAAACTCGTATATCGCAACACTGCATATATACATTAAGATTCATGACTGTTTCCACTCAAGGTAACATGCATGCCTTGCATGCCTTATTCCATTATTGTGTTCCTTTTTCCAATTTCAGATTTATGACCTGGCTATGCCTGCTCGGAATGTAGTTTACAATCCATAAATGATGGCCCGACACGACTACAAGTGTCTGATATACACAGCTGCATATCTCCGAGCAAGACTTGGTGCTTGAAGTGGATGAAGAGCACAAATCATGTTTTGTCCTTGTTATATATAGCATTGAAAACGAGAATAATAAAATCTTGCGAGCAACGAAACTTTTGTCTTCATTCGTTATGTGTCTACTGGAATCTGTGTACATTATTTCTGTCCTTGACAAAACCCCTTTGCTTGCTTCCAACATAGTGTTGGTTCTGACACAATCGAAAATATCTTGAGCTTAGTTCAGCTAGAATATTCAGGAACAAAAAATATATACTGCAGATTGTTTGTCCCAACACAAAGCTATCTACCCTTTGTAGTTCTTGACTACGCCCGAAATGGTGCAAAGTACCTCCCACAACCAAATGCTGAACGGTCTCTTCTAAAAAAATCTCTCTAACTCCAGCGTCGCGTTCACTTCTTTTCTCCCTTCATGCACCTGCTCTTTACCATGCAACAAATACTAAATGTAATATACGAAGCAACACACCACATGTACACTGCAATGCAATTCGATACATTTTATTAAATTCCCTCAAAACACCGAGGAGCCAGGCTCCAACTAACCCTAGTTGTTACTGATTAACCCTTTGTTTGACCAACCCTTTGCATTCCTAACCTTGCAGCATTCCACCTTGCCTTCTTTTTTCCGTTGCACTCGTCTCCTCGTTATAGGGTGTAACGCGAGAGGTGTTGAACAATTTACTTTTTGCTCATCCGTTTTTGCTAATTGCTCATCCGTCAAAACGCCACCCACGCCTCCTAAACCAACACTTCCACACACAAAAACACTCAACGCGAATTCCATTCTGTCTTCTCTGCATTGGCCAATTCGAGCTTCATACCCAAGCTCTTAGACTGCGAATATTTAAATGAAAGTGCGACCGGCCATATTTTTAACAAATTAGAAAGTGAATCGACTTAACAGTTATTTGTAGAGCAAAAATTGTGGTACAGTACAACAAAGAATTCTAGCAGGGTGGTTTTATTTTGTCATGGAATGTGTATGGTTTATCGTTGCTGAAGATGTGATCTTTATTAAGCTCTACTGCCTTCATCTTTCTTCCTTTCTCCATTTGTGACTAAACTAAGATATACTTAATTAATCGCTCGACGGCACAGATATTGGCGTGAAAATCGATTTTGCGGAGGGAGGAAAACTGGAGAATCCGGAGAAAAACCCTCGGAGTCAGAAGAAGATCGACAAATCTCGGCCCACATGCGAAGCCCAGGGTTCGATCCCGGGTCCATAGAGGTGGGAGGCACGAGCGCTAACCACTCGGCCATCCTGACTCCCCATCTCAGCCCTACATGTAGGCAGTATTTGTGTCCAGTTTATGAGTCAAGTAGCCCTATAATGACACGTCTTGTCGTGCTCAGCATTGGTAGTTCTATCCGCATGCTCAAGGGAGTGCGTGTGTGTTTGTGTCACAGGTTATGTCGCCCGTCACCAGCATGCACAGGACATTCATTCCATTCCCTCTTTTCTCGCGCCCGCAACCCTCGCTTTTTTGTCTTTTCGAATGAGGAGATTGCTCGCAGTCTATGTGCTACATGTCAGCGTAACGTCGTCTCTAATTCCTCCGCAGCGGGCTCTTCGGAAATCGGATTCTCGAGGGGTCACCGCCGCGGAGGAAACGAGGCGGCAAGTTTAAAGACAGAGTGTAACGTTTTAAACTGCCACCTCCCTGCATTGTATTCTCTACTCCTTTGATTTTGAACGAGAAACATCACTAAATGCAGCACAAGAATTGTTTCTCAAGACAATTACCCTTTTCTCCTAATAAGGAAACGGTCATTATTTGTGGCCTAGGTTGGTTTGGAGGATTTGAAAAACAAAGAACTATAAAAGCATCCGGTACTCCGATACACCATCCCCTCTCCCCAAATAACGATGCAACTGGTGAGGTCGTCAGGTAATTGACAACGAACACGAGGGTGAGAGCAGTACAAAGAGCGAATGAATACTCCGAGGACCTCGCTGCTGTTTGCAAAAAATCGCTCAAATTGCTAATAATTACTTATATAAAAATATTGTTCAAACTTTAAATGACCGTAAATGCAAGATTGTTCTTAAATATGGCAGCTTGCGTTTTAGGTTGGCTTCTTCTGCAACCAACTATGTTTTATATACGCTGCATAAAATGCAACAATGTTTTGGTAAAAGGGGATACTTCAGTTAAAACTCACCCTGTGTTATAAGAAAGCGCCAGGCGTCTCTCCGTATGTTTAGTTTTAGTTTCAGTTTTAGAAACTGCCTTTCTGCACATGAAAAAAAAGAACAGACAAAAACAAAACAAAAGATACAAAGATAATGTTAAGCTGGATGAAGGGCCGGAGTCCCGATGAGGCCAGTCGTCATGAAAACTTGTCAATGCAGTACACACAAGTAAACTATTTCGCAACATTTTAACTTTGACATACCAAGACATGTGTCCACTCACATGCGCCTATAATCTCCAAATATCGCCCGAGTTACTTATTCACGTAAACATACACATACACAATCTGTTCAAGAAATGGTCCGTGCTTAGCGTGAGTCTGTCGAGTTATGGATGCGCACGGCAAGTTAGGAGAGCACGACAGAAGCATTTGAGTGCTTTCCCAAGTGCGTCCATAACTCGATAGACGCACAGCTAAATCATGGACCATTTCTTTTAGAACATTGCCTCTGCCACTTTAAGCAGTATTTATAAGAAAAAAAGTACACTTTAACTGAACGTTTTTATTGGTTGAACGCAATCACGCGATTTAACAGACGCACGGGGACGCGCCTATCGAGATTTAGATGCACGCTCGCGCCACACAAAAAGCACGCGAAGAATTGCCAGCTATGTTCTTTTAACCGAAATTACTGGAAAATTTGGCCTGGATTTTTGAGTCTTTAATTGCAATACATGAGGGGAAAACTATTTTAATTTGCTGCAAATTCGTAATAAAAAATCTTTTACGGTAAGTTCTCATTTATTCAGCAGCTGACGCCGGAGGAAGAGGAGCGACGAAAACAGAGAAGGGAGAGAAACAAAGTGGC
>JAOBYF010000017.1:0-29514 GCA_025403605.1 Parazoanthus darwini
TAATACTACCCTACTAAGGCCTGGCGGAGAGGATTTTTGACCCCTAAACCTTCTGATGGATTAGTGTGGTCTTCCCCACTCCTAATGATAGTGGAGCTTGCTGCCTTTTTCTTAAAAGCATCACGGTTTGTTCTTAGCAGGTTAATGTGATCTGTTGTCATGGCAACGATGTTTTTGCTGGACATTTGGCTAAAATAACTTCTTAAAATACCAAATTTTGTTTCGAGTTAAAAACCACAAATTTAGTTTCATTAAGATATCTTTCTTGCTCTTTGGATTTACTAATAATGATTCTAGGAATCGAAAGAGGAAAACTCAAGCGACATTTCGGTATCTTTCTTACGCTGTCAAGTGCAATAAATTGCAATAAGTGTCAAGTGCAATAAATTAGGTTAAAGAAATCACGGCTACATATGCTAATAGTCTCAATCCGTGCAAAGCTATATTTTGTTCACCTTTCGTAAAATCAACCAAGCTGTCAATAGCCGCCAATCGGATGTCCTCAAAGTGACCAAATCTGCAACAAAGAAGATGCAAAATTATCATTTTGAGCATCGAAGGTAAGCGTATGTTCGGAAGAAACGCACGTGTGATCACCTGCAGTAGTCCTGGAAAGCCTGAGGTGTGTATGGCACGTGATCGACTCACCTGTAAGAATACTGGAAACCAGTAGATAAGAGAACGCATGCGCAAACATATGATAACTCACCTGGAATAGTACTGGAAAGTGTCAATGAAAAAAAATATGTGCATAAACGCGTGATAATTCACCTATGTTGGTGCTGGAAAGTGTCAGAATGAGAAAACACGTGCATGAACACGTGATATCTCAACTGGAATAGTACTGAAAAGCGTGAGAATGACAAGAAACGTGCATGAACACGTGATTACCACCCGGAATAGTACTAGAGTTTCTAGTGAAATTCTTCTCTTTAATATAGCGTTATAGTGAGAAAAATGGTACACGAGGAAATGCTAAAACTCACTTGGAATAGTACTGGAAAGCTTGTGGATCAGCTGGTACGTGTCTGTTGGTCTGGAGAACTCGCAAAGTCTTCAAACAACTGTAGAGGACAAAATTGAAACAAATTTTGCCACAAGTTAGCACTTCGCAAATAAAAAAAAAGAAAAAGCAGTTTTCCACATCAATTTGATCCAAAATAATACTGAAAAAATCCATCCGAAGCAACGGATTTAGTCGAATAGCTGGAAATGCATGTCTGAGTGTTCAAAGTTTACAGCAGTCTTAGCCACGCTAAAGCTCAGTTCATGAACCTTGAATTCCTAGAGTTATTGAACTTCTGGTGTCACCACTGGACTGTTGGATACCTAGATGTTCTAACGTGACAAACAACTAAGAAGATTAACGTCAAGTTCGCTGACCTTACTGTAACTGTGTATCTATATGACGGCAGCAGTTTCTCAAGGTTTAAATATTTTGTTATCTCTCCAAGGATTTGCTGAGTTTCCTCGGTCAACTTCACTGTTGCTGTTCCATCACTGTAAGGAATTAAAATTGAAAGTACTGAACAAAAACACAAAATAAAGCACTGGTGGCAAGTATTAATGTTTACACAAATGTCAAGGTAGTAATTTCTTGACCATTAGTGGCAAGTAATAGTAATCTTACGGCTGTTGATAGTTAGGATCACTAATTTTCTTGGCAAGTGAAGGCAAGCAACATAGGGAGATTGATGAGAGACAAACAGTAATAATTGTAATGTTAACGGTACGTGATAGTAGTTGTATGGATGTTGATGACAGGTGAGAGTAATAGACCAATTTCGATATATTATAATTCAGTCTGAAACAAAAGACATCAACACGAGGCTCTGGGGAATAATTCATGCAAGCTCTATATTTATTTCCCAGAGCCTCGTGCTGATGTATTTTGTTTCAGACTGAATTTTAAAATATCGAAATTGGTCTATTATATAGATGTTGATAGCTAGTGAAAGTATAATTGTATGGAACTGATAGCAGGTGATAGTAATTATATGGATGTTAACTGCAAGTGATAGCAGTTTTATGGATGTTGATAACAAGTAATAGTAACTGAATTGACGTTGACGGCAAGTCATAGCACTGCAATTACATGGATGTTGATGGCACGCGATAGTTATTGCACGGTGATGGATAGTAGATGATTATAAATGAACATCTGAGCAAATTCGTCTACAACTGGGACTGAAGTAAACATTTCAGTTATACAAATTGAACTAATACGATGGCGAAATGAAAGGAAAGTTTAAAAAAAGGCATCTAAAATGTTTGCATTTCGCCTTTATCCTAGACCATGCAGTTATGCATACTTTTAAGATTTAACATACCAACCGTGTCAGCACAGTTATTGAAAAACATAAGTATTTGCTTGAAGTAAAGTGAAATAAAAATTAACCTTACTTACCTTGATGTGGAAAGAATGGAGACACCTGGCGTGACGGTGTGTGACAAAGCCTCGATGATAGAGCTGAGGTAGTAACTGTCCGAGAACTACAAAAATAAGAGCGTAACTACATTAAAGAACAGAACGCAGGTCTGGTTAAAGAAATTAAAGTTTGCAGTGGTTGAACTAAACAGTTGCTAAGAATTACTTACAATTTTCACATAAATATTATTTGTTTATCTTGAGCAAGTAAAGGGTTGGAATCCTTAACCGTGTCAAAAAAACCATAACACCCGATTTCGCAAAAAGAGGCCTTTTATCCTTCGAGTAATGGACTAATATGTCTCGATATGGCACCGCTGCGAATAAACAAAACGATCTGCCCAAGAAAAAAAACTTTGATAGCGTGCAGCCAAGATAGTAACCAAGAAATGTGACAGTCAGTTAAACTGAAGTGCAATATCCTAAAATATTGGCGACATGAGAATAATAACTTTTTAAAATTACAAATAGAATAAATTTAAATGATAAATAGAAGTCAAAAATTGCTAAATATTTATTTTGCTAAAAATATATAGATAGTTATAACCAGCCGAAAAACAGACAAAGTAATTTACTTCATCTTCCCAAACAAAGAACTGAAGAACTGAAGTAGCCAAACAATTTTCTTGTTACAATAGCTGTTCCCTTCTTATAGTATCGCTATATATCACTGTATTACTGCACATATTTAGCTTCTACTTTCTTTTGCACTGGTTACGTGAACCGAGAGCTTACTTAAGAAGAGATGATTTATGGCGCCCTTTGTTTAAGTAACTTACAACGCATATCCAACAATATAACAGTTTACCTTGTTCAAACGGTTGTCGTTGTACTTGAGCAAATCCAGAAGAAATTGAATTATTTCTCTTGGACATTGGGAATGAACGTTGCGTATCTTGGAACAAGCAACTGGTAGGGCCTAATGGAAGACATAATTAACAGCTTATTGGGAATGGATGTTAAGATCTGTGAACAAGTAAGTGGCACACCCTGTTTGGACAAGTCTAATATTTTACTGGAAATCAACATTTAGATCTGTAACCAGGCACAGAAGACTATCGGGTCGAAAACTCAAATAATTTACTTGAAATTATTGTTATGATCTATGACCAGGTCGTAAAGTCTCAGGTTGGGTAGACGACTCGAATATATATAGTTTATCGGAAAAAGCATTTTGTTCTGTGACCAGGCCGCGAAGCCTGCTAGGTAGACAACTCTATTAGTTTGCTTGGAATCAATGATATGGTTTGCGAAATGGCCATGACGAACACACCGTAAGAGTTGGTGGGTAAACAATGACAGAAGTTGAAAATCAAAACCTGGATGACTAGTTACCACTTTCACTTTGCCTTAAGGCTGCTTTCTATATAGCCGTAAATCGTTGCAAACAGGTACAAACGTTTTGCGAAGGGATGTTTGCGATCGATGGCAAACTGTTGGCGATTTACCATATCACTGTTTCTCGGTGTCGTATCCCAGACAGTCGGAAACACGGCGAAAAGAAAGAGAATTTTCTATCTCTACGACTTGTTTGCGGTCATCTGCGACACATCTGAAGCAAATGATAGAATGTATTTTCATTGCCGCAAAGAATTTGCGTTGGCTCGCAAACAACTTTCCGCAAAATGTTTGCGTGTGTTTGCGGCAACTTACAGCAATATGGAAAGCAACCTTCCGTTGCAAGTGGGACGATACAGGAAAGCTGTTAACCTATTCATGTGACATTCAACGATCCACACGGATGCTGCCTTTGCCCTAGTTAGAAATAACCGAAATTTCTAGTTGTTTTAAGGTGTTTTCTCCAGCCAGTATTGGCTTCCATTTATCTATTTAGCTTCCAATCCCAGGATACCATATTCCAGGGTATTAGTTTTTTCGTGAGTGCAAATTTTGCACGTTCGCTTTCCTTTTTCTCAAACTAATTTTAAAAACGAGATTCCAGTAATGCGACCAAATATGAACTGAAAGTATTCCTTATTCCAGTGATGATACAATACTTTCCAATGTCTACCCACTACCTCGACTGCCATATAATAACCCATACTCAGTTACCTTTTCTAGAAAGTAAAGCACGAAGTCAGAGAAGTCGTTGTATCTAGGGATCTGTTGACAAGAGTGTGACCCAAACATATTCCTAAAGATACTGATCATAGTCACGTGACCATTCCAGTTCGATGCACAAGCTGTTGCAACCTAAGTGATCAACAAAATTAGTTAGACAACGTAATGGAGTTTATCTACCACAACGCAAACACATTCCTAATGGGAGAGAAAGTACAAGTGGTTAAATGTTTTCAGCGTGATTCCATAATGTTCACCTTTTTGACCATCAGAAAAGGATAGGCTATAAGAAAACCAGCAAGTCTTCGTCCGCGCACAAACACAAACACAAACACAAACGTAAACAACATTGATGCACTTACTCGTGACAGGCATTCAGAGGCCTCAAGTCTGATCCGGTAAAAGCACTCTCGTTGATTGATGATATCAATGAGAGATTGGCGCGTGTTTTGTGTGGGATACTGCTCCAAGGAACGAATGGACTACAAAAAGAAAATTAATTAAAGGTGAAACCACCACCGCTCTTACTATATTGATGTCCTTGTATCCAAAACGCCACATTAAGAAGAAATTTATTTGTGAAGGTTAAATGAACTACATAAAAAAATCAATCAATTAAACCAACACGAACGTACGAGATACGTGTTAATAGGGTTTGAGTGCCTTTTTTAAAACAAAGTGCTACTCCAGCAATTGCTGGACAGACGAAAAAGCACTGAGGGTTGATGAGTAGTAACACGGTCTCAAGACCGTTAGCACTTCTTCCCATGTCTTATGTACATACATACATACATACATACATACGTACACACATACATTACAAACATACATACATACATACATACATACATACGTACACACATACATTACATACATGCACACAAACATACATACACACATACATACATATATACAAACATAATACCTGCATACACACATACATACATACATACATACATACACACATACATACAACATACAACATACATACATACATACATACATACACACATACATACAACATACATACATACATACACACATACATACATACATACATACATACATACGTACATACATACATACACACACATACATACATACATACATACATACGTACGTACGTACATACACACATACATACATACATACATACATACATACATACATACAACATACATACATACATACACACATACATACATACATACATACACACATACATACAACATACATACATACATACATACATACACACATACATACATACATACATACATACATACGTACGTACATACATACGTACGTACGTAAATACATACACTAGTATCATACGAGTAAAGACCTGATATTAAAATGACTGGAAAAGAAAGGCCTTCTCCCAGTAGCTCAACTATCTTGTGTACACATTCCGATACCTTTCAGAGCGCTCTGGCATTCACTCCTCGCCGACAACTTTCTCGCCCCCACCCGCACCAGATGGGACATACCAGGTCCATAACCTGGGGAACGACGATGTCCAGATACATGTAGCTGCAGCCCAGAGTTTAGATGAAGAAAAGTGTAGCAGTAACCATGGAAACACTTCGTGCATTCATAGTAGCTTCAAGCAGGCGCCAACCTCGTGTACCAATAGCTCGGCTGTTGCAACATGCTTGCAGTGCAAGACGTATCTGAGTAACAACAATGACAACATCGAGGAAGAGAGCGAGAGCTGGAAGAAACTTAAGGATTATACAACTCGTGCGATTATAGTTGGGCACACCAAGATACCGCTGGAGAGAGAGAAGAAGCACGATGAAGAGACAGACGAGTGAGACATTATAAGAAACTAACAATCACAAAGTGAGTTGGGATTTCTGTGGAACAGCGACGATAGTTTCAGTGAAATAAACTTCCTGTACCTCGTTTGCAGTTTGTTTCATAAGGAAAAACAATTAGTTTCAGTAACAATGGGAACAATTGTTGCAGCCGAATTTTCGTTCGGGCGTGCAAAATCATTGACCGCAGTCCGCAGAACCCCAAATCCGAACTCATCACGTTCAAATTTTGGAAACAATCACGACTTACAACTGGTGCATCAGTCTTGTGCGTCGCTAATGTCTTTTGAAGTTAATCAATTTGTTTTGTGATAGTTTTGTTGATGTTGAAGCTCTTGTTTCCCTAAAACACTAGGTTAAGTAATATAGTAATTTTGCTGTAAAAATGTTGTACACCAGTTTTGTATATAATTTCGACCTTTATATTTATCGTAGGCACTTTTTCCTTCGTTTGCGGGAGGTTTTGTCCTCCTTCGGCAAGATTTAACGACATGTGTGTTTTGATCAACAAAGGTTGGTCAGCTTGCTCGCTAACGCAGAAAAAACAGTTTTTTTCAAAACTAGTCTTCTAGTTTTTATGACACACTATATATTACTATTATTATCATTATCGTTATGGTTATTATTATCTTTATCATTTTCATAACTAATATTATCATTATTATTTGTATTTATTTAGTCCTATTCTTTTTTAACAAAATTAGTTACTGTTTAATGTTATTTGGTTGAATTTTAAAGTTACGTGTGTTACACCGCAAAAAGTAACAATTGACGCTAAATGTAACATCAACCCGAATTGTAACAACTTCTAAACGCAAGATGTAGCAAATTTTTGACTCAAAATGTATCTAAACACATACGATAATTTTACTTCTCATTATTTAATAGTCAACCGGTAATATTCTCGTGTTACGATGATAACGCCCGCTTTTGCAGTCGTCTGCAGTCGCTTTGCATTGTCGCTCGTTTGTTTCGCTGCATTCACACTACCGAACTAAACGGTTCCAACTAAACATGATTGAAAAACAGTTTGACAGTTTTGTTAAACAGATTGGTTTTTAAACCTGTATAAACCTTACCAATTGTTTTATTGTTGCCACGGAAGTTCAGATGCTTCAGTACAACCATGAAAACCTATCAACACGTGAGAAGTACCAACATTTTCTTATTATTGAAGTCGAACAGGTTTATTATGATCGTGTTTGATGTTAAGTGGTAAGAACGCCGTATTTGTAGTCTATACAAGAAACATAATACATGGACGCTAGGAGATTGGAACTTTTCCTCTTGTGTTCAAATTAGATATCTCAACTCACTCCCCGCGCTGACTGGTTTGTCAGGTATTGACTTGAACACTCGAAGGTATAAAACTTCCCCTCTCCATGGGCCCATGTTTTATGGAGAAGAAGAATACTGATATCCTCGGGTATCAAAACTAATTTCTATATCCAATTAGACAGAAACAGTCTTCAAAGAACTTGATCTGTTGTGACTTTGCCTTTGCTTTAAACATTTCCCAAACAGGTCGTATTGTGAAGTGTATTTCAGTTTGTTCTGAAGTTGAAAAAAGGACGCATGATAATTCCATTCAGGTAAAGTTGCTATATTTGGCCTTGAATCCAGGGATAAGAATGATAAACAAGTAATTAAATTATTCTGACCACGAGACACAATTGACTCATTATTCAACTTTACAGTGATAGTGCATATTGAATTTTATATGTCTGCAGTTTCTTTACGTCTCAAACCAAACCGCTTTGAAAGGCGGATTTGCTTTTTAATTGTCGTCATTGTTTGAGACAGGCCAAAGCAATTGAAATATTGCAATGAAAGCTTAACTAGTTAATGCAAATTAGACAACATTTACTGTTGTTCAGAAACCGAAATCACCTTCGCTGTTGCGAAACTCAAGTTGAACATAAGTTGGAGTTTTGTCACACAGTTCAGCAACGCGTTATCAACAAACCAAACCGGTTTCTTCTTTACAAGGCAAACAACAGTCAAAGAGTTAAATAAGTACCGGTGACACAGAGGAAAAACAAGAAAGGTATCTGCTAGGGATTTAAGAGCAATTAGTAGCGCTCAAGATTATAAGGATTAATTCATCCCTTATGGTAGACACAAGATGGATAAAAGAAGGAACGGAGCTGTACACCAGTGGGGATAAGAACTCAACTTCAGGCACAGCGCTGACTGTGCCCACTTAAACTTCTGGCAAAACGTATTATCAACTATCTCGGACAAGATTCATGAGCAGTACTTAACGAAGCAACGAAACTAATTGTCCTGTACTTTAAGTAATATCGCCGTAGCAAATAGGCGCCAATACTACAGAAAGATAAAAAGACATTTTATGATAATAACTCGATTAAACGCTTGAACATAATTCCTGCGTTGTCATGAAGCCTTCCAAACCAAAAAAGTGGAAATGGCAACTAAGCGAACAGATGAAAAAAGCTATCGAAATGAACAATACATGCGACGACAATCTGGAGAAAGAGCTGAGAGAACTTCAACTAAAGAAAGACGCGTTGGTAGATGAACACAAAAAGCGACAAGAAAACTTTATAAATTCGCAAAAAAAGGTGAAAGCAGGCACATCGAAATGTAAAAAGGATTATTCCGGGAAGAACGCAAATGGTAGTCAACCTAATGCTGAAGAGAGAACGAAGATTCAATTAAGGTATTTTGAATTTCTAAAACCTATCATTTTATTCTAAATAACGATATGTAATTAATCGTTCTCGAAAACTCGGCCGTGGTTTCGTGAAAGGCCTTCGTCCTCCCAGTATTCCCCATCCCCTCGCCCTGGGATTGACTTCATGGATAGATTACGCAATTTTCCACAATTTTTTCCCTATACATATATAAACTGGAGAATGTTCCACAGCTTGGGTATGCGATTAAATTAAGAGTTCTGAAATAATCATACAGTTCTCAAACGTTTTTCTTGCGCTTACCTATTTATTGAAAAGCCCATAGAAGAACAGCCAATTGTTTGCTAGAGAAACTAGTTGTCGTAGGTCGGTAGGTATAGGTAGTTGACGACCGTAGTCAGCGTAGAACTGACCTCATTTCACTGGCTTGTCAGTTTGAAAAGAAACTTTAATCGCTGCTATCACAAACTGAATGCGCAAAACATCTTTATCGGTATCGGTATATCGGCTTCTCCGTTATTGAAATCTTGAAAGACTTCTTTCCGCTCGACGAATACTAGAGAAAAAGTACGAAGTACTCATAATCTGACGAAGTCTCGTTGTCCAATCAAAATCAAGAACGCGTACGTTTTATCCGCTTGATTGGGATTTATCTGCTAGATAAAAGTATCTACGTTTTAAGCAACCGGGCCCTGCATGATGAATATCTTAAAAATTAGTTTGCTAACACAATATTTTATCAAGTTAAGTATTGTGTTTTATTGTTAGGTGGATACCAGAAGACGGCAGAACAAACTATCACCAGCAACAAAGAGAAGTGACTCTAATTCCAAGAAGAAGACGGCAAAGTCTCCCTGTGAACATGTCATTTGAACAGCGAAGTCTCCCTGTGAACTTGTCCGTTGAACAGACCGCTGATAGTATTACGCCCAGTGTGTTACAGCGAGATGGGTTGCCTGTCAATCATTGCAACAACCAGCTGTTTAACAAGACAGGTTTGAGCTCGGGTATGCCGAGTACTTTGCACCACCGACGTCACAGCCTTCAACCAATAGAAAATGCATCAAAACCTTTGTGCAACGTCGATAAATATGCCTGTAAGAGCGACACACAAATACTGAGGCCTTTTCTATGCGACGAGTCGTTGTCAGAGTCTATGCATGACTTGATGCTAGAACAAAAGTCTTCACGTGAAACAGCCATAAACGATGCTGACAGTCGGAGTTACTTAGAAGACAGGTGCGTATCTTTGCAAGAGCAATTTAAGCTTCCTGCCTTGAAACCTGATACTGAAACAAAGAAAAAGACTGACAGAAAAGTCAGGGAGACCAAAAATGTCGACAAAAAACGCTTGTGCAATGAGCTCCAAAATACAGCTAAGCCAAAAGCTGGAAAAAGACGACAAACCGTTCATGATTTAACAGCACCATTAGAACGGGTGGTTTCTGGGAAAATACTGAGTCTGCCTGAAGACAAATACAAATCTGATGATTGCGCGATCATTCCACAAATGCAAGAAATGAAGACCCGAAACCTTAGAAAAATGCGAAGGATAAGTTTACCCATGATGCACTTTGAGCAAAGTCGCGCGCCGATTGGAATTGAACTGAGGACAGGCAGGGAAAACTTATTGATTGAACAGGAAATCGAAAGGCTAAAAATCAATGACTGCTGCAGGAAGAACAGTCGCATATTTAGTTTTATCGAAGACTAATATCTACATGCTCCAATTTATCGACCAGACAGCTTTTAAGTTTTTAAGCTGTTTTAAAAAACATTTCCTCAAAGTTTACAAGTTTAACAAAACTTTCAGTTTTTGAAAAAATATTTATAGTAAGAATACTTTTGCAAAGAATCAAACTTAATTATCAGTAAGATCAAAGTTAACTGACTAACTGGGTCTTTTTGTGGTTGTATTCTCCACTTCATTTTCAATGATTGATATCAGTAAGTATTAGTGAGGGCTCTGGACCCGAACAAAAAATTGTTCAGGTCCATCACAGGATCGGTGGAGACGGTACGGTTGTTCCGGATATAATAGCCGAACAACTTCAAAAAACTCTTTTCAAAACGCTTGACAATGTAACAGAAATATAATATGTCGGTCTCAGTGAGAGGTGTAATATTTTCCCCCAGATAACAGACGTTCTCGCCTTCGGCGCTTGTAGTCGCGAGTTTCAGACAAGTTTTAATGATATAAAATTAGCTAAGCCTGCGCTTGTAAACGTTCCTAAGAAGCCGCAATCGGATTTCCTGCGTTTGTTTTGTTGCTTTAATATTGATTTCCACTTGATACAATAAGGCCCATTCTTCTTTTGCTCTCCACTCAGCCTGTTTCAATCACTTAAATCAACTATTTCTCCCAGCATTGAGGTCACAAACAGGTATCTAGTTGCATTGTTTTTTTCTGTGCTTTTTAAACTTGTTTGATAACAATAGCGTCTTGACACATAAAGGAAATAGAGGTTTATTACAACCTCTTTCTTCCCTTTCAGGTCTCCGATTACATAAAATCCACACATAATCAGGCCCAGGGACTATTTAAAACAGTTTCATCTTAAAGTATAAAATCAGTTCAGTATTGCGGCCGCATCCGTAATTTTTCGTAGATGGGCTCATCCTCGATGTAAGAACCCACGACTGACGGGCTCACCCTCGGTGTAAGAACCCGCGACTGACGGGCTCACCCTCGGTGTAAGAACCCGCGACTGACGGGTTCACCCTCGGTGTAAGATCCAACGACTGACATCACCAAGTCTGATTAACGTCATGCAGACTCGGTTCACCAGTGGTGAAGGCGACAAGTCGGACACGTTTCACTCTTCTACTAATATATTGGAAAATATGCTTTAGTTATGGGAGTTGAATTAGGCATTTAGGTAAATATACCTGACGTTAACCAGTCGTTGAGCACGTTAATGACGTCATTTCACCTCCCTTAATTGAAGTAAATTTTGTAGAGTCACAGGCAGCCCAAGCTTAGAGTTAGTTTTTAGTCGGTTTGATTTGAGTTGATTTTATAAGACTTTGTATGGCAATTAATATCTCTTTCCTGAAATTTTTAATAATAGGTGCAAATGACACAAATAAATCTTCATTTCCTCAGTTGTTGCCTGCTTGTGTCCTCTTTGTTCGTTCTGGGGCCATTAGAGGTGATTTGGAGGCGATTTCCGTTTCTTAGTTGTCCTCAGTAAGAAAGAGGTAAAGGCTGGCGGGTACATTTTGAACATGTAGCTACACGAAGCTCCATAATTTCCAACATAACCATCGCATAGCCACAAATCACGCCAGCACATAGATAGATAAGTTCTCTAACCATAAACTGCCATCTGAACGCCAACAATTTCGATCCAGTGGTCTGACCAGCCGATTTCCAACTCAAAAACCAGCGACTTCGCTAATCTAAGTGTTCGTTCACGCGCCCTCTGGAATAAGAACCGTTTCAAACTAGGCTTTGCGATTCTGGTTGGTTCAGTTGAAAACTAATGCCTGTGGCGACTATGAGTGTAAGTATGCATCGCATCACCAATCCTCGGCGATAGAACGAGGTTTCATTGCTCACATTGTGACATCATTTGTGCACCTCACAGGGAACCCTATGACGTCGGTCATGGGGTTCTTACACCGAGATAGTAACTGTCTATCAAATGAGTTTAATAAAGAAAACTTTTCTTCAAAATACTTTTGTTAGCTTTAGTATCCTTCCGGTAGAAATCAAACGCTCACAAACCTCATCACGCGTGACAAAACCCCTATCCCATAAATATTGAAAACGTCATATAAATGGTTATAAAACAGTAAGCCCGACTCTATATAATTACACAAGACGCCATTTTGACTAGTCTGCATACAAGCCTTTTACTTCGGCCGCGCTAGCTACCAGTCTTTCGTATTTCGTGATTTATAGTTTATGATTCAGTTTTCGTTGCAGTGATGTAGTTTCTTATAGTTCGTTTTTTGTTGTTATGCTTCGACTTCGATTACAGTAGTAATTCGACTTTGCTTCTTGTGATTTCGGATTTGGATTTGGTTGTTGCTACATATTCAGTTTTGAAGTCTTTTTTTATTGCCCTTTTGGGCTCCCATAATTCTTGCAACTGAAACAATGCATAATATTAAACTGAGGGGGAGGCGAAATTTATTTACACATTATAGTTTTTCTTAGTAGTTGGAAACTGGCCTGTATTCACTCCTGTAAAAAATGAAACACATGTCAAACTTATAGTTAGCTTTATGTGGGTCAAAAAATACTTGGATGAATGTTTACTGCCTTTGTTGAAGCAGGGATTTGGGTTCATTACGCATGCGCGGTTTTCGTGTGACCAATCACAATATTGGCAGGCAATAATTCCTTGGGCAGCTTCTTTTCTTCCTCCAAGTCCGGTTCTTCCTTGTTTCTAAGATATTTGCAGTGTTTGAGTTTTTGAAAACTTTCCTCCAACGATTCAACAACTTGCTTCCGAGCAGGCGCAGGTTCAATTGGCGGTATGTGGCACCCACTGCGCCTGCGCGCATACTGCAAAGATCGTGAATGCTTCATTCCGTGCTCCAATGAACGATTGAGACCAGCTAAGATCTCTTCAAACTTCTTCATTTCTTCATTAGACCCTACGCTCAACGCTGCCGAGGGGCGCCGACTTAGTGTGGGTGAATTAGGGGCGGACCTTCGAATAACAAAAACAAAAGGAAAAAGGAATTTAGCATGACTAGGATGATTAGGGTTGTGACTACCTTAACTATTATACTGTGGCTGTGATCGTGATTGTGACTACGACTACGACTGTGACCGTGACTACGACCGTGACTGTGACCATGACTAAGACTGTGACTGTGACTTAGACTACGATTGTGACTGTGACCGTGACTACGATTGTTACTGTGACTGTGACTGTGCCATGCCATCAAATTTAGTTGTAGAGGGCAAAACGAGTGCCGTAGGTACAAATTAACTAGCGATGTCCGGGGCATGCTCTTGAGTTTTGAAGTGTGTTAGATGCATAGCATTAATAATATGCCAGCACTTTTATCAGACTTTCATGCTCTAGAAATAACTTTTAAAAATGTTTTGAAGACTGGATAGTATGTGATTTTTGGCAAGTATTTTACCAATGTAAAAGGAAACTGAAATATCTTAACCTCCTTTGGCCTTTAAACCTTTCTAGAATCAAGTGTCGTCTCTCAAATTTAGACTTTCTACATAAAAGAGTTACGAAACAGAAACTTTAAAATGTCTGTTACTTGGGTTTTTTTTAACTTTACCTCGATTTTAGCGTATTGGGCAAGTCTTGCACAGCCAACGTGTTCCTTCTTGAAGGTATGGGGCTCGGCATTCTTCTTATGGTTCGTTCAATAGTTAGATATTCACCTTCCATCCGTGGTATTGTCGCTGAATGGGGCCTTGGCTCCACTTTCTATGAGATGAACAAGTCAATTAACTCCTTTGCCGAGTCAAAAATCGAAAAGTTCTGATTATAAATTAGACTGGATTACGACTGGTTGAAAAGTTTCTTCGGAGGAAGGAGGAGAAAGAAAAAGAGCGGACAGACTCTGTGTGTGTGTGTGTGTGTGTGTGTGTGTGTGTGTGTGTGTGTGTGTGTGAGTATGCGTGTGTGTGTGTGTGTGTGTGTGTGTGTGTGTGAGAGAGAGAGAGAGAGAGAGAGAGAGAGAGAAAGAGAGAGAGAGACAGAAAGGGGGGTAACGGAGAAAAAGTAAGACAGACAGACGGCGGACAGACAGAAAGACAGACAAACAGTAGGATTCATAGGTCGGCTCTCGGAGGAGACTTTGATCTCTTTAGCATTTTAGCAATGTTAAAAAAACAATTAAAAAATTCACTAAAAAGTTCAAATGTACAGTTAACTCGCTACGCAGAGAGAGAAAAAAAATCAGCAAGGGTTGAATGGTTCTTACTGCACTTCGGCTAAGATATAAATCCAATTGCTAAATGCTTAATTTAGAAATAGTTTCTCATACACCCTTTAAAATATCTCGCACACCTCTAGAAGAGACGGCAGTTGATGCAAGGGCCGCACGAGAAAACCGAATCAGTGGCTAGAGCATTACTGTGCGGTACAGGCAAGCCTTTGGCTCAAACCATTAACTCATGAAATCGCACAACTCTTCTTGCGGTAGTTCTAATTTTTTCACGATCTTGTTCCTTCTTCTTCAACAAGAACGAAACAGAAGAACAAGGAACAAGATCGTGGAAAAGAAGGACTACCATAAGAAGATATGATTCAAGCAGCCACGATAGCCCAACTTAGGACTCTGTCAAGCTATTCATACAACTGTTTTCATTATTGACCGTTTTTCATATAAACGGTAACAGGTTTGCTTTCATAATTAATGTTTAGTTCAGCAAGCGTCTTACAAAAACATTTTCAATGCTTGGAAAAGAAGGTACCCGCAAAAGTAATAAGGTTTAATCACTCAGAACTGAGTATGTATTTGAGAAAATTGGCCTTTTTAAGGCTTACTTTAAAGCTGCAAAACTAAATACTACAAGCAAAAACTAAAGAGAAACACAGAAACGTTTACAGGTAACAAGTAGGAGAATAAAAAACAGCATCCAAACCTTTGACCTTCCGCCGTGTGTTGAAGTATCTATCGGTGGAAGCTCAATCGAAACTGCTACTGGTGCTGATGGGGATCTGGAACGAGGTCGAGGGCTCAAATCTTGTATTGTAGTAACAAAACAACCCCCGCCAGGGGTCAGTGCGGGACTAGATTTGCCATCCAAAGTTGGTGAACGAGCACGCGAGGGCCGATCGCCAGGCGCTACTGGTCGGTTTAGAGGTTGACAATGGCCGCATTCTTCGACATTTATCTGCGGTGTGTGAGAAATATGTTGCAGCTCTTTGTGTCTCTTCTTAAGTTTCCTTTCGTGTAAGCCAATCGAGTTGGCAGTCGTCTTGTTTATAGACTCCATTGAATCCATTTCGGACTGCATTTTGTTGTACGCCATTGCGTTTCGTATTATTGCGTCTTTCATCGATGCTGAAATTTTATCACCGCTCATTATGAAAAACTTGGAACATTCAAATGCTTTACCCACAATTTCTAAACAAGAAGCAAAAGCAATTGCAAAAGCAAATACGTTTGATAAAAGACCTATCCTTTGCGTCAAGTCCCTTACTAGAACCTGATAGGTTGATCAAATAGTCTTGTTGAGTTTGTTTTACGGACGCAGCGTCTATATGGAAACAAAGTAATACTACTCAAAACGTGGCTTAACTTGTTTGTTAATCGGTGGCGTTGTTTTCTGTGTAACGTCTTTGACCAGGTACAAAGACGCTGCAAAAATATCGTTATCAAACAAATCCTCCGGATTTTCGTTACCTCTGTCTCTTAGCGGCGAATTGATAACACTGTAAACAAGACGTCATTGACTACGCACATTGAACTCGCGATTGCATTTGTTCAACGACTTTTTCCTTTTCGGCGTTGTTCAAAAGGACTGGAGAATCTGAAAAGAACCTTTCTTGTTGAACACTGTCGAGTTTAAGTTGTTTCTTGTTGCTTCGTCTCTAAAACAGAGTCTTGATATTTACGGTGAAGTGACTTTCAGAAACTCAACAAAGATGACTTGTCCTCCTTTATTCGTTCAGGCAGGTGTTCTTGCTTCGAAAATTCCCAGCACCTTAATCTCTGTCAGGTAAATGTTGGAAGATAACTAAAATAATAAAATGATTTGTCGTTGCATCAATGGTCGTCAAATCAAAGTTCATCCAAGCAGCTATCACATCCCTCTTGCTTTCATAAGTATGCTGAGTGCTGAAATGTCTTTCGTTCCTATTCAGATTTTTACCGAGACAGACAAGAAAACGGCTCCAACTTGCGTTTGAAAGACAGTATATAAAGTCAGTCCGCTGATCTCTTGTATTACATTTAGGACTTATAAATCATTATTCGCTTCTGTTGTTTGACTTCAGGCCTTTTGACTACAATTAAATCAATTTCTAATAAGTGGTGCTGTGCGGTTTATTGAGGTGTATTAGTGAGCTAAATCCTCGGGGAATGGGGCAACAATCTGTCTTTCAAAATGAATGCTATCAGTAAAAGTATATCACAAGTTGACACAAGTCTATAATCAAACTCAGACGGTACTTTTTTGTCACAGACGTGTTTTATTATCGAACAGAAATTCTATTACAACACAAAAATATTTCCACTTGACGCTCGCTAGTTCAGTCGTTGAATCCTGATGTATTAGGCCCTTGAAAACAAACGGTGTGTACCGTAAAAACAACTCTTAATTATTTTGAGACAAGGACAAAATGAATAACACTTATGCTAAATCTTAATCTCTAAAAACGCTTGGGGTTAGGAACAATTAAGCGTTTGTCAGACTGATTCTTTTAGCTGGCTATTTGCATCATAACGGCACGTACTCGGTCACCCTGGCGTTTTCAAATAACTATGTTTTCGAAAACAGAACCCTGTTTCACACATTGGTTTGATGCATAGGATTCTTTGAAACTTGAATTTAAAATAATATTAGTGTTAAGTTTGTTTGAAACAAAAATTTCGTTTTTCTTGTTAAAAGATGCACGTGAGTCTGCAAGGTGTTTTTGAAATGTTTAATACTATGTATCGCTTCCTTTTGGCGCTCACTCGGAGTGCAAAACAACATCGAAATTAAACACTCTAACATGAAGTTGAGTGCCGTTCGAATTGATCAACCAACCAATCGACGGTCGATCATAATAAAACAATAATAATAGTTACGTATGATTGCGCGAGCTACGCATCGCATGCGCATTTCGTGAGCTAATAGGTAACACAAAACTACTAATTAAAGTAAAATAGTATAGCCAAATATTTGATGAAATGTGATTATTATCAAAAAGAATAAGCAACCACATTTGTCGACGGCTGATCTTGGTCGATCTTTAAGATACCATGATAAATTTTAAAAGTGACAGAGTGAAGTAAATCGTTGATAGTTTTGTCAGTTCAAGAGATGTTCAATCAAACTTTTTATTTAGTTGTTATTTTCAAACCACGAGCGCTCCGATTGATCGGTCGTTCACAAGCATTTTTAGTTTCAGGTAGTATAAATGGTTTGCCAACAACTAGCAATGTGATTTCTTTCCAGAAGTAGGTTTTCAAAATCACAGATAGCAAGTTCAAACTTCAATCCTCTTTTATTAATTCTCTGCATGGAAAAGGATGTTAAAACCTCCTTTTGCTCGTATGCCAATGCAAACCCTTATTTGTGCCCGGTCATTTTTGCAATTCTTGGAAAGGACATGCATGAGTTTCTGAGCTCTTCAAAAAATTTTTTTTTAACAAGATAAAAGGTAAAGTGGTAGTAAATTTCATCTGAAATCTTAACTTGTAATTGTTAAATGTAAATGAACTCAGTTTTCACCTCGGCATGTTACACGTGTTTCTCGTTAAGCTCATAGCATTATTTCTGCTCCAAACAAACCAAAAGTAGGTTGCCAATGATACTAAAAAAACAAATCACTAGAAATGTATTCTGACAAGGTTATTTTTTTCTGAAGCAAAACAGTGCAAATAATCATTACGTAGTTTGCTTACGCAGGCTGAATGAGATCTTTGGATAACTTAAGAGACCTGTGCGTCCTTTCAAACAAGAGAAGGCACAAAAGCCATTGTTTTTCTTTGTTATAAATGCCTCAAACTTGTTAAAACCCGACGCAGCTAGTCCACATATTTTAACATGTGATTGAAGTCATTTTTGCACATCCGGTGACAACTACACTGTAAAGTTCAGTTGTCAAGGAAAGGTAACATAGACATTTCACCATGGAATGTGAGAAGGAGGATTTTTCAATTTCTACTGCTTCAAGTTGTCAGCGTCTATCGTCATCACCAGAATTTTCAACAATTATGAATGTAATGAAGTTTGCTGGACAAAGCCTTCGCAGCAAACGCAACGCAAACTTGCAAGTGCCACAGATAAAAATAACTTTTGCTTCTGAAGCCAAGAATGATGAATTAGGGGAAGTCGGCACAGTGGAAAATTTACAAAGTACTATATTTGAAGGTTCGTCATCCAAGAAATCTGTTTTTTCTGACTGTGGAGACATATACAGTCCAAGTGTTTCGTCAAATGAGCTTGATTGCGAAGCGTTGTTACTTAAGGGAAAACATAAACATTGTAGCACGTCAAGTGTGGAAATTACAGTGGAAGAAAAAGCTTTTATTGGTGTGAAGCAAGACGAAGTCGAGAGTTTGCAGTCTCCATCTTTAAGGGAGGCGGTCGAGGGACGCAAAAACAAAACAGAATCTACGAAGCACAAATCGAAGTTGGAGTCCTCGAAAGCGTTGCCGATATCAATGTCTCAGAGAAACAGAACGAAATCTGAAGATTTGTCTCATCTAAGTTCTCTATCAACTAATAAACGCACGCATTTAAGAAAAAAAATAGCTGCAACATGTCGCAGCACATCGCTTGAGGACGAACGTGGCAAAGGAACGGCTAGGACCGAAACAGGGGACTTCAACATAACTGGTTCCGATGGTAAAGAGACCAAAACAGCAAAAACCAACAAAATAAAACTAACACGAGCACAAAACACAGGTGCTGTAAAGAACTTTCATTGGGTTAAAAAAATCAAGCATAATGGACATGAAACACAATTTAATTCATATCAACAACAGCAGCACATGCTCATTGAAAATTCAGTGGCAATTTCTGTTGCAACACTTAAAAACAAAGCTAATGAACATAGTAATGAGTTGAACAACAGGAGCTCTCACAAAACCAAATTTGTTTCCTGTGGTCATGGCAACAGTAGTGAAAAAGAAGAAAAGAAGAAAGCCGGGAACACAGGCATTAATGCTTTAATGGAAACTGGGAACAATAGGTTACCAATGCAAGGAAGCCGTTCAAGATCCTTTGCGAATATTAGCAATGCGTTCTCTGTCAGAACAAACGGCGACCATTTGTTTAGTTATTTACCAGGTTCACATCCTCAGCAAGGGTGTAACAAAGGTGATGTGACCATTGATGTTAAAAATGAAAGTGAAGAGTCTTTCCCTTCTGGCAAAACTGCTATTTCAAGAAAACTTTCCAGGTCCGACCCTGAGCTCCACAAAGGGTCTTCTAGGTCTATCTCCACGCTCAGTACAACAAAAATGAGTCGGAATAAACCACAAAAGATTGACCTAACTTTGTCTAAGGACAGGCGAAACGATTTTGGGCATTTTAGCGGGGCACATGATAATGTCTCAACTACAGAAGTCTCTTCACAGCTGGCTGCTCTTTCAGATGATTCCACAGAAAACGTTTCTCGTGGGCGATCCTCCAGTTTCTCTGCTCCACGAACACAGAAGCTTCCTAATCTCGCGAGTCCGACCACGACCCGGAGGGTTTCTGCTATTCCCGCGTCAACTGTCTCACTGAGCCTTACCCCTCCTGTGGAGCGAAGATTTAGCCCAACTTCCTCTTCGCCATCACGGTCCCGCTCCCATAGCTGGTCCAATCTTCTGACTCTGTCTAAAGTTTTTAATCAGATCAACCACATGTATTCCCAAGTAAGCTCAGGCTCTGAAGAGCTTGACAAAGTCCCGGATGTACCTGTTGACGAAGTCCTCAAGTCCTGGAACGTGCGACAAGACGATATGAAAGTGATCAGGAGTGCGGTTCAGAGCCCTCGAAGGGATTCGGGGTTCAGCTCGACAGACTATGAACAGCTCAAGGGGTGCCGCTATTTGAGAAACGAAGCTACATCAAACTGAAGGCTGAAAGTTCCTCCATATATGACTGTATATTTCTTTCGTTCTTTTTTTTTATACAAACATCTCCGAGAACGGTACATTAGCGAAGCGATTTTTTCTGACGAAAGTAACTATTCATACCTAGTCTTTAAATGATAGCATTCTAATTCACGTGCTTAGGTGCTTTTTAACTAACTCCATTTTGGCTAACGTATACAAAGCGATTAGACTTTTTTTGTTATTTTTCTCTGAGCGGCTTTGTGTCAATGTTGTGCTTCGGGCCGGCGATATAAAACCTTCCTTGTTTTAAAGTGAAGACGGAAAGCCAGTGGAAGAAATGAGCACTGCATTCCAATCTAGGTAAAGGAATGGAGACAGAAGCATAAAATGGAATTGGCGGAAGTAACAGAAGAATATAATAGAACAGAAACTTTATTTTTACAGATATCAAATTCAGTAAATACTTTTCTCCCAAAAGAACCGCCTGTCTAAACCATAATGGAAGTAATGCTAACAAGATAACAACAATAATGATAAAATGGAATATTTGGAAAACTACAACAACTGTGCTTATTGTAAAAGTCGTGAAATAATACAAAATATGCTAGAATCTACTAATTTAAAATCTAGATTACTCCAAAGTCTACGAACATAGTGGTTTAGTTAGCGAACATAATGGATACAACAATATGCACTATCTAATACAATATAACGCGTCTGAAAGTATCATTAGAATCAAATGCCGATTTCAGTCAAAATCAAAAATTATAACAATGAAGCCAATTATACGGCTCAAGGTTTAACTTATGTTCAGTTTGTACCCTTGTTTCAATGCGGAAAGAGATTCTGAGTGTCGTAGGGTAGGAGAAAGAGAGTTCCAGGTTTGGGTTGCGGAGCATTTAAAAGATCGTTTCTTAGCTTCGGTGTCCTTTTTTCAGATTTCCTTTTACTTCTCAGTTTTTGCTTCTATCACGTCCGCCCAGGTGTAAGCCAAAAAGTCGTAAAAGCAGAAGTGGAAGGTTTGAACCAATCACAGTATGATTTTTAAAAGAAACACAACAGCATAAAAAACGAGGCTGTAGCCCTCTGTAAGTCAGATCCTCCTTTTACCGCATTACACTAGAATGTAATGTTCTTCCTCTTTTGTTGTTGTTTCCTTTACATTTATCGACTGGAAAGTGGCCAATTTATCGGCGTCGTACCTATAAGGCAATACCTTTTATAATGATAAATATATGAGAATGCTGAGTAACTTAAGTCCGTGAACATAGTTCCTTTTCCCAGTTCCTAAAGTGTGTTCTTTCGTCTTCCTAGGTAAATGGACTAAAGAAACACTATTTAAAGCTTTGAAAACCAATTTCAATTTCAAGACTGTTCGTTCACGGCATTCATAGTTTGCTTTATAGGCGGCAGCTTCCAATATCTCTGCATGTACGCGTTCTAATTCTTTTGCAACTTGTTGTTAGATAGCATGAATTTTAAGCATCGATCTTGAACAAATTTTAACAATTTGTATTTTTTCTTCTTTGTTGTTGTTAGTTTTTGTCAGTAATGTATTAGTTTTGATATTCGTTTCATGTATTTGTTATTTATTAGTTTTAATACTCGTGTGTGGCGGTTGGCCAGTGTAATGATCTTTGGGGGAGGGTTTGTCTCTCTTTTTTTTGTCTTCCGTACTCCAGCTATCCTGGTGGGAGGCAGGCAGGGAATGAGTTAAGATGGAGAGGACACCTAGGTAAAGGTCCTACCCCTTGTGTCCTCCCTGGTTGGGCATTTTCCCTAATTCTTTTAATGGAACTCGATCAAATCTGTAACTATGCAAGCACAGTTGAAATGAATTCCACGGTATATTGTACATATATTTCTGAATAAGACATGTATGATCTTGTCTGCGTCTTTTCGAGTTCTATCCGATTTTGAAAATCCAAATAAACCCTTTTGCACCTTGAACACGTTGTTGTGAGTTCCCGTGTGTTCAAACTGAAGGATCAGTGAAGGTGTATTGCGCGTAAACAATTCTCTTTTAAAAGCAACTGAGGCCCCGTCCACACATATCCGTTTTCTATTCAAAACTCAACTTTTCAGCTTCCGTCCGCACGTATCCGGTAAAAAACGATGTCGGACCGAAAACGTAACTTTTTGAAAGCGCCCCCCAGTGTAGAACTTTTTATGAAAATGGCTATTCTCGCTTTTACGTGTGGACGGACGAAAACGAAACTCTTTATTGAGAAACACTGACGTTACACGAATACTTTTGGTCCACTCCTCTTCTCCACAGACTGAATTCAAGATGGCGGACAGGAGATCCACTTGCTTGTCTCTACTATATACTTGTGCTTGTTTCAAACTTAATTGACTGTTTTCAAGCAAACTTAGCTTTGCGAAATCTTCAACTTAGTAGTCTGTCCATACGAAAATGTCAATTTTGTTTTTCTCTTGAGATTTACTCTGAACGCCAACGCGTCAAGACAACAACTAATATTGAATAAAATTTAAAATGGCTCTAATTTATTATTTTGCGGGGCTCATAGTGGCGAATATCACGCATCGAGCATTCAAATGTTATTGTGGTTGGGCAAAAACGATACGAAAACCGGCGCTACTTGTGGACGCGTGTTTTTACTAAAACGGAGGGAAAATGTTGCGTTTTCAAACGAAAGTGGATGCGTGTGGACGGGCTTCAGAGCGTTTTCGGGCGTTGAACGGTGACAAATCAGCTTTCACTCGAAAGAAAAATTGCCTGTAAGGTAAAACATTCCGAACAAGCAGAGAAAGCACAAAGTTTTCAAGAAAGTTGGTCTACTCTAATATTAATGGTGACAAGTCGGACAGAAACACGTTGACAAATCTGTCACGGATGCTTACACATTGGAATGTTGGATGATTCAATTAACTGTTTTAAAGTTAAAGAGTAATGAATTGCTTGAACCACATGTTCAAGTTTGTGACCATCCGCGCGCGATCATCTTCAGGTTGACGAACAACTGAAAACATGTGGTTTTAAAACTTTACTTATCAATTTTACCACAACTTTATCACCAAATTAGAGATAAGAATCTCTTTAAAATCCACATGCAACTGTTTTGCAAAAATGGAATGTTTACAAGAACTTGGTCTCAAAACTTGTTTGCACCGGTTGTATAGAAAAACATGTAAATCTACGTAAATTTCACATCACTCCGCTCCAGGAAATATTAGTTCGCCCGTTATCTCGCCTCTGGTCGGGCTTCTTTTTCATGAGTTAACAATCAAACAAGTTATCATTAAGTTATCAAACATAACGCCCCCATGGGCGTCAAGCTGAGTGTCTTACGACACCCAACATGGTCGCCCCTTTTTTTTAAATAACTGTTTGATAATTAGCACGCCAAACTAAGTAAACTTAAACAAAAAAATGCGAAGTTTACAGAACTTTTTAGATAAACATTTGCTGCGTGAGACGCAGAATACCGAGTCAAATGATTCAATTCTTATGCAAATAGTTCACAGGCGTTCGATCTATCTTGCTGCTTTTAAAGTTTTCTTTTGTTTGAGTCTGTTTGTTGTGAAGAGATATTGGCGACGGACTACTGACTTCATTTTGATTGAGTTCATACAATGACCTTCAATCACTGTTGGCAACTTTTCTGTTGAATTGTTCTTTGATCGGGTTGTTTAGCGACAAACAAAACGAATCACACACTCGGGTTTGTTATGGCTTTCAGACTAAGTTTTCAAAAATAATTTATTAAAGCGACAAACGCAAAATCATTAACACGATTGTGACCTATTTGGGTCTAAAATCGACCGCTCCACTCAGCTTTCTGGGGAAATGATTTTTGCAGTTATATAGCAACTTGTTCCAACGTTTTTATGTATGATAACTAACTACATCACACACTATCAAGAGTTTTAATTATAATTTCACGGAATGTTGAAGAAATAAATAAATAATAAGTTTTCTTATGGTTAAAAGGTTATTGTTGCAGTTAGTGTCAGCGAATAACTCTGAGTTCGATGAAAGTAAGTTGAAATGGAAGTAAATTTAGTCACAAACAACATTGTTACAGACTGAGAGTACGTGGCGGAACCTCGAAGAGCCTCAACCATAAGACGATGCTCTTGCACTCTGTGTTCCAGGATCGGAACATAAAAAGTTCAGTTTGAAAAGTGTCAAATTAACAAATGAATATGTCCCCTTTCTTAGCTTGTACGTGTTGTTCTTTGAATTGCCAAGTAAACCGATTCTCGCAAAATGTCATCTTTCAACTTTTGAAGTGCTTTTTTGGCTTCAGTGGGAAACTAATGTTTGGACGTGCAAACTTCGTGCATTTTTGTAATTTTATACTCTTACTAAACGTGTAGTGTTTTGATACTGAGAATGGAAACTGGTGCATTTATTAAACAAGTAATACCAAAGAAACTAATAAACAAGGATGCTATAAAATCACGAGCTAATGTTTTATAAGAACTTTGAAATAAAAACTAGCTGATACTGTCGAAATTTTATAAATTGCGTATTTGGTGTTTCTACAACGACAGGTTATTGCAGAGAAACCCGTAAACTAGAACTGACTGATTCTCTTCGCGCTGTGGTAACTAGTGAGCCGATGGCTAATTGGCACCGAATTTCCTCTCCATAGTCTAGCAATAGCTTTATTCAAAGAATCCTAATGTCAAGCTGTTCTGTTAAAATTTTCAATATGACAAAACGTCATTAATGCTAAGGAGTGGTAGACTCAATAAATCCCGCATTCTTTCTGGCATTAATCAGTCAATGATCAGTTGCATCTTCAGACAATTCTTATGCATTGTCAGCAACATCAACTTTGTCACATTTACGGGCCCATCGAGCTATTGTTTCAGTCTGCGTCATTGCAGAGGTGAAGTTGCTTTGTTTCGCATTCGACGGTTGTTTTCACTCCTTTGTGATATTTTATTTGTTTGTTTGTTTTTTTTTAATTTTTTTATATTTTTCCTTGCTTCGGCTTGAAAAGCTCTTGGTAATAGTCTTGTTTATGTTTATGTTTATTACTTAATGGAACATTCCCTGCAGTCGCAGAAAGAGCCGGCTTCTTTTTTGTACCGGCTTTATTTGCAGTCGAAATTTCAGAAAGGTTTAAACTGCTTTCCATCTTTCCTTTCATCTTTCTTGTGTACACTTTACCTTTCGCATTTAGCATTCGAGTACCAATCGCTGGGAACACAATGCAATCTTCTTGAACTAAACTGGTTCTTTTTTTAGTCTTGAGACCCGCATCTCCTTCCCTTGGCAAATTGGAAAAGTGTTTTGCCTTTAGTGCTTCCAAGGACGACTTTGGAGCTTCACTGTTGTCATTAGGAAGTCTGTCTAGAGTATAAGTGGGAGTTTGGTTAGAACTGGTTTTTCGAGTAAAGTGTCGATCATTGAACGATTTTTTAGACGTTTGATCAATGACCGTGTTATTGTTCTTGCGCCGAATTGAATTATTCGGATCCGGCTTTGAATTGTGGTTGCGCAGCAATTGTGAGCCACTGAAGCTCAAACAAAACTTTTTGTGACTATTTCGTTTAAAGTCTTCACTACTTGGCACATTCTTTACTCTGATAGGTACGTTCGACAAAGTTTTTTGAAGTCGAATCTTGTTTGCTCGTAATGAAGTGTTGCGGTGCCATTTCACATCAAGGCGACAATTTTTGGAAATGCGCGTTTCACATTTTGAAGTACTTTGATGTTTTTCAAGAAGAGGCAAACCGTTTTCGTCAGAAAACCTTGAGGTACCAATTTCTTTTCCAGTTATCCTCGAAACTTCCGGAAAGTTTGCCAAAGATGCTGTTTGTTTGTCTCTTGAAGATTCCAGCTTATAAGAAGATTTGTTCTCTGATATTACCGTCTTCATAAGATTTCGTTCGCACTCCTCCTGATCAGTGCGAAAGTCTTGCGGAAATAATACACTTTTATTGCTGCTGGGTTTGTGCTCGACACTGTCTCCATTTTCTAAATCGTCGTAACTTGTGATCAAGATTTGAGGCAAGTCGGAATATTTTCGATTTGCCAGCAGCTCTTGTTCCAAAACAGCGGAAAAATGCGACGAACTTGGAGTCTCAAGAATGAAAATTGAATTAGGTTGAGGAGACATTAAACCAATAATACACCTGTTGTCTGATCACGATCGCCGTTAAACAAAAACAAACTGGTTTGGATGTGTTAGTATTAGTATATATATATTCTAAATGACGTCACCGAATAGCGAGCGTCACGAACAGCGTTGTTCCTAGTCTGATCGTCGATCGGCAGTGACGGCGCGGTTACACAATCGTTCTTTTTGGTAACCGCGCCGCGCGCCGAACAACAGAAAAGGTACCTGGGAACGAGTTCGATCGGAGCTAACATGCAGTACTGGCAAAAACTTTTATGAGTTACACACGAATGAAAGCAACATGCTGTAGCAGATGGTGCAGTGCCGGCCAGCTTTCTTAAAGCCACTTTTATACGCTTTTCATCCTTAACCTTTTTTATTGCGACCGCAATCTAAATTGTTAAAGTAAGATTTGGATACATTTGAAATCCTTTTCAGTTCTCATTCAGTAATGGCTTTCTTTTGTTTCACTCTTGTAACTGGGGAAGGCACTCTTCGTTTATTTTTTCACGCGGCAAGGTCAACAGAACCACGAAGCGTGATCGCTTTGTAGTCAGTTTTAGATGCAGCGGTGAGAAACTCACAGTATACCAAACGCGAAACAGATCCGCGTTAGAGATTATTTGCAATTTTCATCTTTTCTTGTCTAAACGCACAAAAAAAACAGAACTTAAATCCCTGAAAACTGCCTTATCCAGTAGGGCGAAAGGCAAGATCGCCGGCAATGGCCAATGCAGGACATTTCGTCAACTGACCGACGGATCCTCCATGAGTTTCCGAGGATGGCATGATCGATCCCCCAGTAAAGTAAATACAGTTTATTTTAAATAAATAAACTATAAAAAATTTTTTTTTGAATAACAATTAATATAAAGATTAAAGGCTTTTTTGGACTGATTTTCTTCTGCCTTCCCGCTCATTTTCTGTCCTGTTCCTTCTATCTTGCTTCTATGCCATGAACAATTTTTTAATTTGTTTGACAAGTTTTTACAGCGAGACAGTTATTAATAGTCATTTTTTTTTAAAAAAACAAACAAGTATTCATGATCAGTATAGCGTTATATACTTACATGCAAATTTACAGTGCGGCATCCTATCTGTTGAAAATTACATTATAAACAGATTATAATCTTAAATAATTTTTACACAGATTAAAATCTCTTTAATTGTATTACGAACCGGAGCAGTTCGTTATTTTTGAAGCCAAAACGTCATGAAATACGATATACCATTTCGGTTTTGCTTCATTCTTGCACGACCTTTTAGTCGCGATTAACCTCTGTTTACCACACAAGACACTGAAGCCAAGACGAGAAAATATTGTCTTCCTGAAAACCCAACTCGTTATATGTAACTTCAGTCCTTCGCAAAACTACACTTTGAAAGGAGCGTGGAGATACGGCATCGCTGGTTTCATCAATTGACTTGCATGATATTTGTAGAACGAGTGATGCATGTTTTTGAAATGCTGTTTCGAGCAAAACCAACTTATCAAGGATTCTTGCTTTAAAAGTAGTTGGTTATGGACGGAAAAGCTGCAGTTTCTACGTGGACGAAACCACCGAGAATTGTAGTTCAGCCTCCGTCACCTGAATGGAAGGAAATAAAAGATAAGGGACTATCAAATATTGGGATGAGGAACTTGAAGGCAGCTATAAAGAATCAGAAACCCGGAGGGGACGGAGAGCTCAAAGTCGGAGATAAGTTGCGATACGAATTTACGGCTGAACAATTTGTAATTCGCGACAGTTGGAGCGGAAACGGAAACAGTCCTCATGACGTGGGGTGTGAAAGGCGATCGTACAAAACTCAACGGAGATGTGATGTTTTGAATTACGATCGTGACAGCAAAGAAGGGATCACGAGGTGTTATGGCGGTAGAGATGCGAGTGTTGTAATGCAGAGAAGACAGCAAAGTCAAGCCATTGTCCCTTCGGCAAAACAACCACAAAGTAAGGGCAAAACTGTGCTTGGAAAAGCGACAGGTAATTCTTCAAGAAATACTCCACAACAAAGGAGAGTTGTAGACCATTCGAAAACAACAGCTACCTCGAAGCAGCCGAAGGCAAAGCATTCTCCTGCTTATCCTGACACTGAGCATTCCTCATCCCGAATTACAACTTCTATCAGCACAAAACCAAAAGCAAAGCTCTCAAGTAAATCTGTGAGTTCCACCAGCCATGCCGGTGCACACGACACAACACGAGCACCTACAAAGCAATCCAAAACAACTGGAACACTCAGTGAACCAAAGAGGTCTTTAAACCTTGGCAAATCAGTCACGAAACACACCGGGCCACAAGCAGCGAGGGGAAAAACAACGTTCGATTGTAAAGATGTCGTTTTCCCTGCAAAGCCTCGCTCAAAAAGTATGACAAAAGTCGATAGTGTTTTACAAACGACTAATTCAACGGACAAAAACGCGCTTTGTCATAGTGCGTGCAATTTATTCCCAGTGACGCTGGAACAACTTTATGAAGAAGTGCAAACCCTTCAACCCCCGAGACCGAACATTCCGCGGCCTAGCTCCACCGAGGAATTATCGAATGCCGGCAGGAAAAGTTCGGTGGGCAATCGAAGTGACTCAGGTTGGAAAGATAACTATATTACTATAATTATTACTTGTACTATTACTGTTACTATCACTACATGTATGACTATTACTATTGCTATTGCTATTACCATTTGCATACGGCGGGCTGCGCATGCAAGTGGAAAAATATCCCGGCCATTGTCTTGAACTATGAATGGAGTAGTAG